>JARYGA010047211.1:0-80895 GCA_030545235.1 Helianthus tuberosus | reverse complement strand
ACTTCTGAAGTGAAAAAGGCTGAAGAATCAATTTCGGTTGATTATGATGCAAATTTTCCACCTTTGAAGGCTGAAAATTTCAAAATTCAAATTGCGAGAGTCAAGGTTACACCTAAGGCTGATGAAGCCTGGGTGGACACCATGTTTGAATAAACAGTTTGAATTGCCGGAGCTTTCTTGATCGCGAAGCATGAATCGGCATCTTTATTGAAGATGGTTAAGTCAAAATTTGTTTTGTGCAGGATCTTCCACAACTTGTATCCAGATGGATCATGGATAGTGGAGCATCTTGACATATGACAGGGAAGACTGCGTTGCTGTATGATGTAAGAAACATTAATGGTGGTTACGTAGGTTTTGCAGGTCATGAAGGTGGTAGAATTATTGGTGAAGGAACGTTATCCAATGGAATTGTGACGTTTGAAAGAGTTAACTACATCACTGAGCTGGAGAACAATCTGCTTAGTATCTCGCAGATTTGTAACAATATGTATACTACTCACTTCACAGACAAAGAATGTTTGATCTTGAAACCAGGATTTGTTATCCCTGAAGAATGGATTATCATGCGGGCACCTAGAGTGAATGATTTATATGTGTTAGATATGAGTGTAGCAACTACAACTACTGGTCAAGCACATTGTTTTGTATCTAAAGCAACTGAGAAAGAATCAAAGTTGTGGCACCGAAAGATGGGGCATATTCACCTAAGGAAGATGAATCACTTGGTGCACAACGATTTGGTTATGGGAGTTCATGTCAAAGGTTTTCATCTGGAAGGGGAGTGCATTAGTTGTGTCAAAGGTAAGCAAAAGAAAAAGTCTCACCCTACAAAACAAGTCAATTCAGTTTTGTGTCCTCTGGAAAGACTTCACATGGATTTGTTTGGTCCAGTAAACGTCAAAAGTATTACAGCGGATCTCTACTGTCTTGTGGTTACTGATGATTATTCCAGATTTTCGTGGGTTTCTTTCTTGAAGACGAAAGACGAAACGTTTGATAGTTTGATGGCGTTGTTCAGAAAGATTGAGAATTTGTACCAAAGGCGTATCAAAAGAATTCGAAGTGATAATGGTACTGAATTCAAGAATAGTAAGATGGAAGAATTTTGTGATGAAAGAGGGATATTGCATGAGTTTAGTGCTCCGTACACTCCGCAGCAGAATGGGGTTGTAGAACGCAAAAACCGGACACTAATCGAGACGGCTAGAACTATGCTCACAGATTCAAAGTTACCGATAAATTTTTGGGCTGAAGCTGTTTCCGCCGCATGCTATACGCTCAACAGGGTTCTTACTGTCAAGAAGTTCAACAAAACATGTTTTGAGCTGATCAATATTCGTAAACCAAATCTGAAGTATCTTGAACCATTTGGGTCTCCCTGTACAGTTCTAGATTTTCAAGGAAAATTCGGTGAAAAAGGCTTAGAAGGAATATTTGTGGGTTATGCAAGTCCGTTGAAACGTGTATTCATTCCAAGCTTGAAAACGATTATTGAGGCATATAATGTTGAATGTCAAGGTTATACTATGCCACCGCAGAATCCTGGAGATTCATGGCGTTATCATTATGACAGACTGTGGGATTCGTTTGACATGAGAGAAGAATCAGTGGAAGAAGAGGATTTCTTTGATGAGTTGGATATTTTGCGTGAGTACGAGTCACAGCAACGGTTTCCAGCTAAGTACTCGAGGCGACCACGAGAAACTTCGAATGATGATGAAGCAGGACCGAGTAATGCTGGTGAACATGATGATGTCCAACAGAATGAAGTTGCTCAGGATAATCAGTCGGTTCAGAATGATAATCTAGAAACTGAAAACATGCCGGTTTTTTATCATGGTGATTCAGATTCTGAGGGGGAGCAAATTCAGATTTCAAGTCAAACAAACCAAGTTGGTGAACAAGATGCAGAGCAGAATGTTACTAATCTGGAGGGAAATGTAGATGTTCCAAGTGAAGTGATGTCGCGAACTTTTTCATATCATCCAGAGGAGTTGATCATAGGAGAATTGCAAGCTGGCGTTCGCACTCGAAATCAGATTGATAAAGGGCTTACATGTTTTTATACAAAAGTTGCTCCTTTGCAAACTGAATTCTCATTGAGTTGTTTTATCTCGTAGGTTGAGCCAAGAACTTACAAAGAGGCGCTTACTGAAGACTCTTGGGTCAATGCAATGCAGGAGGAACTTAGTCAATTCGAGAAATTGGGAGTGTGGAAATTAGTTGATTTGCCGGATGGTCATAGGAAAATAAATACGAAATGGGTATTTAAGTGCAAGAGAGACGACAGAGGAGTTGTTGTAAGGAACAAAGCTCGACTCGTTGTTCAGGGTTTTAGTCAACAGGTGGGGATTGATTTTACAGAAGTCTATGCTCCTGTGGCTCGATTAGAGGCAATCAGAATTTTCCTAGCATTTGCGTCTTGGAAGAACTTCAAAGTATATCAGTTAGATGTAAAATCGGCGTTTCTTTATGGGAATGTCAAAGAGGAGGTTTATGTCGGTCAGCCGCCGGGCTTCACTGATCCAATCCACAAAAACAAGGTCTACTTATTGGACAAAGCGCTGTATGGTTTACACCAGGCCCCGAGAGCTTGGTACGAGACTTTGTCTCAACACCTACTAGCCAACAAGTTCATTCGTGGAAAAGTGGATGCCACTCTCTTCACTAAAGAGGTCGACGGTCATCTTCTGATAGTTCAGATTTATGTGGACGATATAATCTTTGGGTCGACAAATGAAAATCTATGCAAAGATTTTGAATCAGTGATGAAGCAAAAATTCGAAATGTCATCAATGGGGGAGATGAAATTCTTTCTGGGTTTGCAAGTTGAACAACTTCCTGAGGGAATTTTCATTCATCAGTCAAAGTACGTTCATGATATTCTAGAGAAATTTGGGATGTCAAGTTCTACTCCAGCTGCTACCCCACTTGCAACAAATCATGGGATTCACCCAGATCTCACCGGAGACAGGGCTGATGAAACGTTCTACCGATCCATGATAGGTTCTTTGATGTACTTAACTGCTTCACGTCCTGATATCATGTACCCAACGTGCCTCGCAGCAAGATTTCAATCTAACCCAAGAGCTTCGCATATGATCATTGTGAAGAGGATATTGCGCTACCTGAAAGGAACTCCTTCATTGGGGTTGTGGTATCCTAGGAAAGGTGATTTTACACTCGAAGGGTATTCCGATTCGGATTTCGGATGCTGCAAAGTCAATTCAAAATCAACAACTGCAGGATGCCAGTTCTTTGATCCTAGATTGGTTACCTGGCAGTGTAAGAAACAAACGTCTGTGGCGTTATCTACATGTGAAGCAGAGTATGTTTCTGCTAGCAGTTGCTGCTCTCAGATCTTGTGGATACAGCAACAGATGCGCGACTACGGTTTGCAGTTTCTTAACACACCTCTTTTTTTTATAATGAGGCCGCAATTAATATAACAAAAAATCCAGTACATCACGCTAAAACTAAACACATAGAAATTCGTCATCACTTTATTCGTGATTGCTTTGAGAAAAAGTTGATACGAATTGAGAAAATCCACACTGACGAACAGAAAGCTGATTTACATACCAAAGCTTTTGATAAAAATCGGTTTAAATATTTGTTAAAACTTAATGGTATGAAGCTTCTTTCGGTGTTGGATGGAATTGTGGGCGTTGATGAGAGTACTGTTGCGGATGAAGACGAGAAACAATCTGCAATGGTTTGTCGATTTTTTACTTGTTTTGGTATTTAGGGGGAGTAGATAGATGTATATAGATATATTTTCAGAAAATACAAAAACAGTAAAAAATGCAAAAATACAAAAACATGATAAAATTTAAAAAAGAGCTTGTGTAGATAGGGAAAATGATAGTACATCGGCTAGACTATTACAGTATGCTAAAGATTTGTAATGTTTAAATGTGTTAAACAGTCTCACTGATGATGTGTCGATAGGTTTTCGCACATTTAGTAGATTTATTCAGGATATAAACTTAAAATTTCATACTTGTGAAATTCGTGGGGAACACTACTTGGATATATAGGTAACCCCTGAAATCTCGTTTGAAAGGTCTCATAATCTGATATACTAGGTCTTTATACTCAATGATGTCTGGGGTATTATTCCGGGACTTCTGCTGAACGGTAGTTCTGACCTAGTCCTTGGATAATACTTTCTGCAATGCTTGAAACATAGCATAAACCCTCAGCATGCCGATGAAACAATAAAGATGATAGTCGCTGCTGTTGTAGCAAAAAGATCCTCTAAAGGGGACATACCGTAAAGTCGAAGCTGATATCTCTCTGCGTATACGGAAGTATCGACCTGAGATCCCTCGGCCCTCGCATACCTAATTTATATACAGATATCATTGTAGTATACTCACCTGTAAGACTGATTATTGGGATTCTGGATACGGGAGTATATTCAAGAGGTGGGACACATGAATGAGCTAGTTCATAAGACATATAATTCGTATCCTGAATAATTTGAAATTTGTGTGAGAATTTAAGATGGATCGGTATATTGACAATCGAGGTGAATTGTTTAATTCTGAGTATGTAATTACAGCTTAACGGTACTTGTGATTTGTCTGATAGCTGATATGATTCCCTGACACGCTCGTCAAAAATATGTTTGTAAATAGTTTATTTTGTTTACTTTCTGCAATTTAAGTTTTCTGCATTTCATTTCTTAGTTTAGAACACTTTATAAAATCCAAAAAGATTTTATTTCTGCTTTATTTTAGACAAACCAAAGTGGAGAGTTGATTGTTGGATTCTCAGATGTTTGAAGCAGATGCAGGAGATTCTGGACTGAAGAATGAGGAGAGCTTATTTTTGATGAAGTTTGATTTTTTAAAGTTAAAAACAAATTCATTAACTTGATACTTGTTATTTTCAGAAAATGTTTGAAATTGTTGTTTTTCAAAATCAGTTTGTTTCGTCAAATGATCAACCAAGGTCATTAAATTGGACTTGGTAGATTAGTTGAGTAATCAGGGTCATTAACTTGGACCTGAATACTTGAGTGGATTGCTATAACTGATTAAATTTGTGATTTATTGTTGAAAAGATAGTTTGTAATGATTGATGTTTGAGACACAGGTTTTGGACTTCATTATTCCTATGGAAGCTAAATGCTAAAGCTTGAACCAGATCAAGATCTCAGATTCTAGCATATCGAGAGGGGGAGTCTGTGAAAGGGGGAGTCTGGATCAACGGTCAAAGGAAAGTCTGAAGATGGAGCCAGGACAAGATTGTGAACCTGTGAAGATAGAATGTTTATTATGAGAAGACAGAAATGATGAAAAGACCAAGACTGAAGATTCGGAGCTAAAGACTTCGTCAACATCCAAGGGGGAGTCTGTTGGTGCACTGAATGTCTGTTGACTTTGTCTTATTCAAGTCTTGAGTCTAGATAGGTTAAATTAGGGTTTGTGTATAAAAGTATGTTAGTTCGCTTGAAAACACAAGTGTCACATTCAAGCGAACTCAACAAGGTCTTGATCGCTTGAAACCATTTAACTCTTGTTCGCTTGAAACTGATTTAAGTGTGATCGCTTGAAACAGTCAGGTCACTTTCAAGCGAACAGGCCACCACTATATATATGTGTTGATGTGTCATTTGAAGCGGACAGTGATAATAACATGTGAGACGAGGTGCTGCTGAATTTTTGTTATAAACATTGTAAAGTCTCGGAAATCGTTAATAGAAAGAAGATTAAAAGGATATATGCTGTTATGACTTTGTATACGTTGATTCCGCCTTCGTATTCAGAGATGAACTACTTTTACTGACATTTAGGGTCACGAAATCGGTCCAACAAGCCATGAGTTTTTGAACACCCCTAGCTTCCAATACCAAAATAATACTCTATTATAAATACAACTTCGTTTTCAACAAAATTTATATTGAACCGTCGATGAAAAAAATTAAATACATATGCGTATATAGTTTTTTTAAAGTTGACGGAGACTAGGTATTAAATAAAAAACAACACTTAATTAAACTTAAATGAGTTGAAAACGTATATTATTTAGTATAATAAGTGAAATTGAAACTAAAGAAAAGGTAAAAAAGACTATTCTTACCGAGCTGTATATATAATATAATATAATGCTCTATGTTTTTTTATCTATTTTTGTCTCACTCTCACTATATATTGTAATAGGTTATAGAGCTGCGTATTACACAAGTTTGTACAATATAAACGATATTATTATATAATCTTAAAGAAAACTTTATATAACTAATGACCTATGTTAATTAGTAACCAAACTTTATATAAACAATTTTTTATTACTATATGATAGTTCACACAACTAACTTGAATTTATAACCAAAACTAGCTCATCTTAATTAGTAACACTGAAAATACCATAATAGTCGTGTATTACAAAGGTTGAATACTGAAAAACATGTAATACACAAATTTATATATTATTAACAGGAATAATGGATTTTAATAATTCTAACTATTAGTTGTTGGCAGGTAATGGTCCCAAACTTAAAAATTAACCAGTGGTGGTCTCACATTTTCATATATTGTAAACCAATGGATCTTTACTAAACCGCAAATGATAAGGGGACAAAAAAAATTAAGCTTCTGTTAGTAAAGGTCCATTAGTTTACAATATGTGAAAAGGTGGGACCACCACTGGTTATTTTTTAAGTTGGGACTGTTGCTGGCTAACGACTAATAGTTTGGATTATTAAAATCCATTATTCCTTATTAATATGAATAAAATTACGTATTACGTTACATATAACAGTGTATAAAAAATTATAATTTTTATCATTGTGTATCTTTTAAATATTACTTTTATCTAAAATAAATCTCTAAGACCTTAATTATGTCTACGAAATTCATATTTAAGTTGTTCTTTTTCTCTTTATTGGTAAAAAGCCAATTTATTGGGATGACATAAATTAGATTTGTTATTCTTAATAAATAGTTATTGTAAAGCTATAATATAAGTTAAAGGTTTATATATGTTAAAGGTTTACTATTGATTGTTATGAGGATTTAATTAATAAATAGTTATTGTAAAGCTATAATATAAGTTAAAGGTTTATATATGATGAATAAAATCTTTTCATTATTAAAGGTTAATTGATTGTGCCACAAATGGGTATAAAATGAAATTAATGTATTTCTTAGTTCTATAAAATTGAAAACACATTTATTGACCATAAATCGGTGTAGCTATAAACCTTAATATAATCTCATCTATAAAACTTCAAAACGTTAAGTCCCCTTTTTTGATTTATGTATAAACTTAGATATGGATAATAGTTTTTTTTTTTTTTTTTGTAATTTAAACTATTTTATTTTAAGAAGTACTAAAATTATAGATCATTTATGTATATTTTTTTATCATAAACTAGTTGTTAACCATGCGCGCGCGTTGCGGCACGGGCCCGGGGTGGTGAATTGGGCGTTTGTACCCAACCCACGCCACAACCCCCGCCCCATACCCCATACCCCATATTCTAATATTTCCTAGATCTTTTTTTTTAAACACATAGCCGTTGGCAAACGGCTAGCCCAAACGACTACTTGTCTTGGCCAATGAGATCCCGCCATGTCATCTTGATAGCCCCGCCCAACGCCCGGGCTGAAACACCCGCCCAAGGGGCGACGCCGAAACCCAAGCCCACCCGGGGTGGTGACTTGGGCGTTTGTACCCAACCCACGACACAACCCCCGCCCCATACCCTATATTCTAATATTTCCTAGATCTTTTTTTTCAAACACATAGCCGTTGGCAAACGGCTAGCCCAAACAGCTACTTGTCTTGGCCAATGAGATCCTGCCATGTCATCTTGATAGCCCCGCCCAACGCCCTGGCTGAAACCCCCGCCCAAGGGGCCACGCCGAAACCCAAGCCCAACCGGGGCGGTGACTTAGGCGTTTGTACCTAACCCACGCCACAACCCCCGCCCCATACCCCATATTCTAATATTTCCTAGATCTTTTTTTTAAACACATAGCCGTTGGCCAACGGCTAGCCCAAACAGCTACTTGTCTTGGCCAATGAGATCCCGCCATGTCATCTTGATAGCTCCGCCCAACGCCCGGGCTGAAACCCCCGCCCAAGGGGCCACGCCAAAACCCAAGCACACCCGGGTGGTGACTTGGGCGTTTGTACCCAACCCACGCCACAACCTCCGCCCCATACCCCATATTCTAATATTTCCTAAATATTTTTTTAAACACATAGCCGTTGGCCAACGCCTAGCCCAAACAGCTACTTGTCTTGGCCAATGAGATCCCGCCATGTCATCTTGACAACGGCTAGCCCAAACAGCTACTTGTCTTGGCCAATGAGATCCCGCCACGTCATCTTGATAGCCCCGCCCAACGCCCGGGCTGAAACCCCCGCCCAAGGGGCCACGTCGAAACCCAAGCCCACCCGGGGTGGTGACTTGGGCGTTTGTACCCAACCCACGCCACAACCCCCGCTCCATACCCCATATTCTAATATTTCCTAGATTTTTTTTTAAACACATAGCCGTGCCCAAGGGGCCACGCCGAAACCCAAGCCCACCCGGGGTGGTGACTTGGGCGTTTGTACCTAACCCACGTCACAACCCCCGCCCCATACCCTATATTCTTATATTTTCTAGATCACTATGTTTTAATTTAAAAAACAAATAATAAATCACTCTTAAAAAACAAATAATAAAAAACAAATAATAAATCACTTTTAAAAAACAAATAATAAATCACAATGGCAATATGGTAAATAAGTAGCACTATTCATTAACTTCTCTTTTTATTAGTATATAATTAGAATTAGATATTAATTATTATATATTAATAATGAATTAAAGATGAAAATGTCATGTGACATTAATTGTGAAGGTTAAAGGTAGGGCCGTTCAAATCGATCGCCGCTCGTCGCTCGCTCGACGCTCATTCGGAAATTGCTCGGAAAATGCTCGTTCGATTTGACGCTCCGTTGTAAACGAGCCGCTCTGCTCGGTTCGGTTTGTAAACGAGCCAAGCATGAGCAAAGGACCGCTCGGCTTAGTTCGACTCAAATTATTATTTTAATTAGTATACATATACATATACATATACATATACATATACATATAAACATGTATATACACATATATATACACAAATATAAATTATACATATATATACACACACATACACCTATATATACACACACACACACACTTACATATACATATATACTTAAATATAAATTAAATTTATAGTTTTATATGTACCAATCTATTAGATTTTGGTCAACTATATACAAATTTACAACTAAATCTACAAGTACTAGCCCAACCACGCCAATAAAAAACTAAAAGTTAAACCCGAAACTGATAAACGATAGTTTGTTCATCGTCTCAATGTTTCATGTTGTTACCCAGAGTCGATCGTCTCCTGCTCTCAACGTAATTGTTCGTGCAATATGATCATCGCCTCATCAGCCACAACATTGTTATTTATAAGAAAAATATTATGCCATGAAATGTGAATGTTTTTAAAGACATAAAAACTTGAGACCCAACATTGTCACTATCTCTCTCAGCAAATTTAAATTGGGCGACACGGTTGTCCAAATCGCTCGAACTTCGCTCGACGCTCGCTCGGAATTTTTACTGCTCGAAAAATGCTCGCTTGATTTGATGCTCGGTTTTAAATGAGCCGCGCCGCTCGGTTCGGTTTGAAAACGAGCCAAGCACGAGCAAAGGTCCGCTCGGCTCGGCTCGACTCGTGAACAACCCTAGTTAAAGGAGAGAATGTCATATGCCATTAGAGGTAATCTTTTATTAGCATTAGATTAGGTTATAGTGGCTATAAATCTTCAGTAAGTAAATAGTGGTATATATATATAAAGGAAGGTTAACATACATTACAGCTTAACGTACATCACGTACGACAGGTAATTACGCACGTTCATTTTAAAATCACGCACGTTGTAACTCAAAAATCCAAAATAACGCATGTTGAAACACAATAATCACGCATATTGAAAACATTAATCAAGCATGTTATAGAACAAATCACGCACGTTGTTGTACGTGAAGTACGTTAAGCCGTAATGTACGATATACTTTTTCTATATATATATATATATAGGAGAAGATCATGCGAGAACCACCTCTTATTGCGAGAACCGCGAGAACCAATGTGAACACAACCAAAAATGCCTAAAAATAGCTAAAAATCACACAAAAATTTTTTTTTTGAATTTTTTAATATTTTTTATAAAAAAATCGCTACTTTTCGAAGCAAAAAAAAAAAAAAAAATTAATTTTTTTTGTTTCGAAAAGTAGCGATTTTAACATAAAAATATTAAAAAATTCAAAAAAAAAATTTTGATTTTTTTAGGTTTTTTGGGGGTTTAGTTTTTAGCATTTTAGCTTGGGGGGGGGGGGGTGGGGGAGGGGGGTTTAGGTTTTTGGGGGGGGGGGGGGGTTAGGTTTTTTTTAGGTTTTAGTTTTTAGCATTTAGCTTGGTGGGGGGGGGGGGGGTTAGGTTTTTTTTTTTTTGGGGGGGGGGGGGGGTGGTGGGGGTTTAGGTTTTTTGGGAGGGGGGTGGGGGTTAGTTTTTTTTAGGTTTTTTTAGCTATTTTAGGTTGTGTTCACATTGGTTCTCGCGGTTCTCACAATAAAGGTGGTTCTCGCATGAGCTCCTCCCTATATATATATATATATATATATATATATATATATATATATATATATATATATATAGGGGCTGGTTAACGTACAAATGCGCTTATCGTACATTACGTACGCTACAATCTCAGCCGTCAGATCATCTTCACGCATTGAAAATCGCATGTGAAATTGAATTACCACATGCGAAATTGGTACAAAAAAACAATCTGCTATTTCATCAAAATTATCACATGCGAAATTGAATTACCACATGCGAAATTGTTACAAAAAAACAACCTTCTATTTCATCAAAATTATCACATGCGAAATTGAATTACCACATGCGAAATTATTACAAAAAAACACCTGCTATTTCATCAAAAATATCACATGCGAAATTATTACAAAAAAAAAAACAACATGCGATTTTCATTGCGGGGAGATGATCTGACGGCTGAGATTGTAGCGTACGTAATGTACGATAAGGGAATTTGTACAGTACCCTTTACCTATATATATATATATATATATATAGGGTGGGGTTCTGGAGTGAACACTAATGTATTTGCGAACTGAGTGAACAAATCTTAGCCATTGATTTACACACGTGAATGGCTAGGATTTCATCATCAAATCGTAAAATACACTAGTGTATTTCATCATCAAATCCTGGTCATTGATCTACACACATGTATGAACAGGATTAGTTCACTCAGTTCGCAAACTACACTAGTGTTCACTTTTGAACCTAATCCTATATATATATATATAAATTTATATCTATATAATAAAATAAACTAATATGTGACACGTGTTATTTATTGAAAGTATCGATTTTTTTTTTATTTTTCCGTATCTCTTTCCTGCTTATCTTATATTAATTAAACAATATATATATGTGTTTATTTAAGTATACAAGATTAATTTTTGTAACTCTTAGTCAACTAATTTTTGTAAGTATACAAGATTAATTGTTGGAATTCTCATGGTTTGGTTGGAAACTGGCCGGAATTTAGAGGTTTTGGGCGGAATATGCAGGTTTTTTGCCAGAATTTGGCCGGAATCACCGACTTTTGGCCGGCCGACTAGGGCCGACCAGGTCTGACTAGACCTGACTAGCGATTAATGGACTGATTAACGAAAATTACTCAGTTACAAGCCGACTAGCGATTAATCGACGACCAATCGCGATTTTTACAACATTGCATTTACTCAACCCGTACAATACACAGGGTTCTCAAAGATATTTTTTTTTACTATTTAGTATACAAAATTACATTTATTTAATCTATGTAATACACGGTTTTTAAAGATATATTTTTTATTATTTGGTATATAAAATTACAGTTACTCTAACATGTACAATACACGAGATTTTTAAAGATATAACTTTTTATTATGTAATTTATAAAATTACATTTATTCAACCCTTGTAATAAATGAGGTTTTTTAAGATATATTATTTTATTATTTAATATATAAAATTACATTTATTCAACCTGTGTAATACACGGGGTTCTAACCTAGTTATTAGATATATTAAATGAGTAAAATGCGAATCTATACTATTCCAACTTGTGTGCTGTGTATTGTTTGTAATGTAGCGAATGAGACGTTGGAACACTTGTTTGGAGATTATCATATAGCACATTCTTCTTGGTTGTCGATTTCATAGGGTTACATATTTCAGCTCCGGGTTCTTTTTATTCGTTGGATCTAAATAATCTAAATAACTGGATGGATTTCTTAGTGTAAACAAAAAAGAAGGAGGTGCTTCATGGGATCATTTTGTCGCCTTGGTGGGTTATTTGGAGTTTCGTAATAACAATGTGTTTGCACATGACAATAAAAGAAAAGGATGCATTTTTTATTCCATTTTAAATTATTTATATTTGTGGTTTGTTAATAGAAATAGAAAGGTGAACATTAGTTGAGTGGGTTGGTCGAAAAATCCCTTACTTATTGTGTAATGCTTTCGTTCGTTCTTTTTCTAGCCTTTTTTAGCGTCTTGTTAGTTTAGTAATAATATTGTTATTCTAAAAAAGAACTATGGTTGTCACATCACACTCTTCAATGCCTCCTTAAGTTTTTTTTTAATTCTCCCCTATTCACTTTATAGATTATATTTTAAGGGGTGTCTTGTTCCCACACCCCATGTATCTTATTTTCACATCCCCTATTGTATACGGGCCGTATACACTTATACGGCCCGTATATAATTTTTTGAATAGGAAAATGCGCAGAGAATGTTTTTTTGAATTTATTATATACGGCCCGTATATAGTTATACGATCCGTATACATCGGAATACGATTTGTAAAACGTATACAGCTCAATGGATTTATTTTGGGAGGTTTGTGATGTTACCATATTTATATGGGCCGTATAACTGTATACGGGCCGTATATAATGGTGTTTTTTTTTCAAGTATCACGTTTTTTCTGGTAAAAACACAATCATTCTAGGGTTTCTAAACTCTTCATCAACTTTAACAATGTCGATAAACGTTGATCGGAACACGCCGCTTAAATCGGAGCACAGGTAGAGTAACGTTACCGATCAGTCCGTTGATGGAAACCTTAGCGATCGCGGAGATCTTCGTGTTGGTTATTTATCGATTCCGAATAATTAGCAGAAGAACCCGATACAAACAAGTTCTCCACAGTTTGTTATTCAGATCTCTATTCGGTTATCTTTCCAAACTACAACACACGATAACTTTAAACTTTATATTGTGTTATTTGATCAGGAAATGATTGGAGGTGATTGCTACTTTTAATAAGTTGTCATAGTTATCAAATTCGATTTCAACAAATCTTTTCCTTTTCCTTCAATTTCTAGAACATTCTCCGTAACATGAAGACGTGTCGGGTTCTTCTACTAGTGGTATTTTAATGAAGTATTGAAGATTGAATGTGCAAATCGCAACCGTTTTTTACTACGGAAACGGTGGCTATGCGAAATACAAACCGCAACCGTTTTTTACTATGGAAACGGTGGCTATGCGAAATACAAACCGCAATCTTTTGTGACTATGGGAAACACAAGTTTTCTTTTTGTGCTTGATGGATGTCCGTTATCTCAGTTGAGGCGTGCATTGTTTAAATCTGAATATAACTAGATGTTACGTGTAACTTCATTAAACCAAGAACAAAGCCTATTTCGAAACACATGTGTTCGTATCAGCGTTGTTTATCACCCTGTGTGAGCATTGGAAACACGACAAACAGTCTTGACAACTGTGACAGCTTATCTATCTGTGTGTGTCACATCCATCCTATTATAGCAATCGATATGATTAATTTTATAGATTTTTTCTAATTAGCGTTGTTAACTACCAAAAGAATGCATACACAAATAGTTCTAGTGGACGAAGCAAAGAGACCGTTGTGTATCTGAATCAGGTTCTCAAACAATAATGTTCTAATTAGCGTTGTTAACTACCAAAAGAATGCATACACAAATAGTTCTAGTGGACGAAGCAAAGAGGCCGTTGTGTATCTGAATCAGGTTCTCAAATAATGTCCATCTTCGTTCTCCTTTGCTTTCTGCAATTCAAGCAGGCACCGATGCAAAACGTACTGTTTCAAAACACATGTAGACGAAAATAATAAAACAAGCAGGCATTGATTTTGCCAAGATTGAAGGAAAGAATCTGGCCATAAGCGTTGTGGATTCTCAGCGTAGCTCAATGGTCAAGGTGGGCATGGTTTGTTCGCGAGTAAATCACCACCCAAAGATCAATAACTTGTGAGTGGGAATATGGCTATGAAGAAAAGTATGGAAAAGAAGGGATTTACGGTGTTTTGGTAGGTTGAAAGAGGTGAATGGTCTTGAAAGATTTGTTGAAATCGAAGAAAAGAGTAACTAGGAGAAGACGTGTCGGGTTCTTCTGCTAGTTATTCGGAATGTTTCGAATCATCACAGAAGACGTGTCGGGTTTGTATTTCCCATAGCCACTTTTTCCGTATACAAAATGATGCGGTTTCCATATTCAATCTTCATTGCTTCATTAAAATTACAACACACGATAAAATGCTTGGAAAATTGCATCAACTCTCCTACATCAACATACTCCTCTCCAGACGCTTAGTTGTTATGAATGACAACTTGAGGGGTCTAGTTAACTTTCAGATTCAGGAAGCAGATGATTTGTCAAAAAAACATGGTCAACGTAGAAAAATGTGAGCTTTTACACCAACCATATCGAGATACTTTGTGTTAGTTTGATTTGAATTTTGAAAGTTTGAAAGATGTATTCGATGAATCAGAATCAGGGTTCTCAAAACAAGGATCGTTCTAATAGATACGTGTCGTATAACTGTATACGGGCCGTATACTATCATTGTATACATTGTATATGATTCGGTAAATTTTTTTCATATGGTGTATACGGGCTGTAAAATAGTATACGGCCCGTATTATTAGGGTAAAAAATGGTTTATTCTCTTTAATCTATTAGAACGATCCAAAAAACGAAGAAAAAGTCAAATGTGATCAAACTTTCCAAACTACAACACACGATAAGTTTACACTTTATAGTGTGTGATTTGACCGATTGAGTTCAGTTAATATTCTCTGTGGTAGATGCAAGCATAAAGTTAGAAAAATACTCAAGAAGATATGTATCAGGAAGCTCAACTTGAACGGACGATATGTATCTTCTATCATGCGACGGACCCAATTCTTGCTCAACCTTAGTTGTTTCTCTTGTTAAGCTTCTGAACCAACCGAAATCCACAAATTCCAATAGTTTCTTCGTACATTCCGTCTGGTTTTCAAAGCCGGTTGATGAAACTGAAGCAGTTATTTTCTGTTGTTCAGTATTTCCGAGATCTGAACCAACCGAAATCCACAAATTCCAACAAATTGAAAACAACGAGAACCATATCTGAAAACAAACCAATAAAAGTCTGCTGGCAAGAATCTTTTTTCACATGGTATTGAACGGACGATACGTATCTTCTATCATGCGACGGAACCAATTCTTGCTCAACCTTAGTTGCTTCTCTTGTTAAGCTTATGAACCAACTGAAATCCACAAATTCCAACAGTTTCTTCATAGAGGAAGCTCAACAGTTTCTTGATGTTGGGTTTTCAACAAATCTTTGAGCAGTTATTTCTGTTGATCCACAAATTCCAGCTATGATTACAACGATCGTTCTAATAGATTAAAGAGAAAAAACCATTTTTTTACCATTTTTTACCCATAGTATACGGGTCGTATAATATTATACGATTGGTTAAAGGGTAAAAATTGATCTGGTAAATTTTTTTCACATGGTGTATACGAGCCGTATATTAGTATACGGCCCGTATTCTTGTGGTAAAAAATGGTTTTATTCTCTTTAATCTATTAGAACGATCCAAAAAACGAATAACAAAGGGCAGATAATGGCTGATGGTTCTTCGTTGAGGAAACCAAACGTAGACGGAGATGATAGGCCTGGTAACCGGAAGAGAAAAAACCCCAGCAACGACGTCTAAAAGAGCCTGTATTAGAAACCATCCTATGTCTTTTACCAACCGAAGAGGCAGCAAGGACAAGTATGGAGATGAATGATTTACACCAAGTTTTGTTGATGCGCCAGGGTCCAATACACGAGCTCACCCTTGTTATGGATGATTACTAAGAAGATTACAATTGTTTTGAGTTTTGTCAGATAATACTTAATATGTCGAGAAACCATGCTTGATTTATGTAAAGATCTCTACACAAACTCTTCTACATCTTTTAGCCAATTGTCCATCACTTAAGACCTTGAATCAGGTTCTCTGCCTTAGATCGGTCATTCCTTGTGATACATGAACGTTGTATTCTTGTCTTTCAGAAGAGTTGGTATTGAACCAAGAATACTTCAAACATTCTAAACCCTACCTAGAAACAAACCAACAAAATCCTGATAGTGAAAAACATCAGCAACAAATTTTTATTTTCCTTCAATTTCGAGAACATTCTCCCTGTGTATGTGTTTGTGCTGTAGAAACCGGTGGTGAATTTGCGTACACAACTGAAGGTTCAGTGCATGAAAAGTTTCTTACGAAATGTACGTGACAAAACGAGTATGTTGGGAATTAAATGCATGTATGTGACAAAACAAGGATCGTTTTAATAGATTTCAGTTGTTTATGTTGATCCACAAATTTCATCAAATTGTGTCTAATGCAAGGATCTTCGTGCATTGTTTAAATCAGAATCAGGTTCTCAAGACAAGGATCGTTCTAATAGATTAAAGAGAATAAACCCCCGTTTCTTCATCTTCATCTTTAAGAACAATGATGAACAGATGATGTTTTTTTTTTCGCAGAACTGTTGGTATTTGTCGACCACAACGAGAACAGTGCAGCGACAGTTGAGTCTCCTCCTTCGTGGTGGATTGCGGTGGTTTGGGTCTAGGGTTGTCAGAGAGAGAAAAGGAGGGGGAGAGAGTCTGAGACAACAACAGACAACAAGTTCACCGCTTTTTTAGTTGCTTCTCTTCTTAAGTGAGACAATTCATAGAGAACAAGTTCACAACAGAATGAAATTTTATTGAAAACTTGTAATTTCTCCACTCACCGTGAAACCGGTGATGAATTTGTGTACACAACTGAACGTTCATTAACATATTTTAACGTATTGTTGGACTTCTTGTTCCTAATGTACGCAAACAAGTTCTCCACAGTTTGTTATTCAGATCTCTATTCGGTCATCTTTCCAAACTGCAACACACGATAAGTTTAAACTTTATAGTGTGTGATTTGATCAGGAAATGATTGGAGATGATTTATACCTAGAGAGAGAGAGAAAGTGAATTTGCGTACACAACTGAAGGTTCAGTGCACGAAAAGTTTCTTACGAAATGTACGTGACAAAACAAGTATGTTGGGAATTAAACGCATGTACGTGACAAAACAAGGATCGTTCTAATAGATTAAAGAGAATAAACCAAGTACAAATCATCTGCTTTCTGAATCTGAATGTTAACTTTGATTCATAAACCTTTAAATCCCAACGCTTCTCTAAAAAAATTGTTTCTTTCATTTTCATGAGGTAAAACCAGTTTCAACATCAAGGGTTGTTTTTCACCCTGTGTGACCACCTCACGACTGTAAAATGTCTCGTGTGATTGACACCTTAAATCCCTTAAATACTCTGAGAAAAATCTAATTGTCGAAGAATACGGGTCGTATAACAGTATACGGCCCGTATACACGTTTGTATACATTGTATACGACCAGGCAACATATTTACACATGGTGTATACGGGCCGTATACTGTTATACGGCCCGTATGGAATTAAAAAAACTGACAAAGTCTGCTGGCACAGACTTTGTTAGTTTTTTAAATTCTATACGGGTCGTATAACATTATACGGCTCGTATACACCATGTGTAAATAAGTTTTTACCATGTGTTAATATTAGGCCTCTATTTTAATCAACTTCATTGTTAATTTCATTTTATAGATTATACTAGGTTAGAACCCCGTGTATTACACGGGTTGACTAAATGTAATTTTATATACTAAATAATAAAACAATCTATCTTTAAACACTCGTTTATTACATGGGTTGTTGAATAGATATAATTTTATATAATTAAATAATAAAAAAGTTATATCTTTAAAATCTATGTGTATTGTATGGGTTGAATAAATGTAATTTTATATATCAAATAATAAAAAAAGTTATATCTTTTAAAATCCAGTGTATTATACGGTTTGAATAATGTAATTTTGTGTACTAAATACTAAAAAAAAATTATATCTTTAAAAAACTCGTGTGTTATATAGGTTGAATAAATATACCAAATAATAAAGAAATTATAACTTTAAAAACCCCGTGTAATACATGAGTTAAATAAATATAATTTTGTATAGTATTTGTTCGAAATTCAGAGTAAGATAAGATTTAATATTGATTTATTATTTGTTTAATTAATATAAAATATGTAAAAGAAGAGAATATAAAATATGTAAAAGAAGAGGCAGGATAATATTAACATATTATTAAATTTTTATGCATGATAAAATTAGTATATCATATTATTAATTATCCAATATCTTTATTAATATATATTATTAATTATCCAAACGGATTATATAAATCTTGAATGATTGGATATATTAATTAATTAATAATATAATCTAAATTATAATAAAAGACTACAATTAATGCCACGTGACATTTTCTACTTCAATTTTAGAATTTTCAATTATTCTTTATTCTTTATCATTAATTAATTCTTATTTTTATTCGAATAAATATTTTCAAATAACGTTTTGATGAAATTTACTTTAAAAAATCATTATCATCTATATCTCCTATTTATCCCTACTTAATAACGTTTCAAATAATTATTATAATATATTAATATCATATTATATTATATTATATAATATACACGTTACATATTATATAGTAGCAATCCCAGTTTACTTTATTTTAACTAAAATAATAATTATTTACATAAATTGATTTGATAACAAAAACCAATGTTTATTTTTTTCTAAATGAATTTATTGAATTTCTACAAATTACTAAACACTTGAATATAATTGGTCCTCAGATATTTTAATTAAATTGAAGATTAAATTTCAAATAAATATGATAATATTTTAATATCTATACTATGCTATGCTATAGTTTAGTTTACGTTATTTTAATTAGAGTAAATTGTCAAAATCGTCTCTAAGGTTTGGTCATGTTTGCCATTTTTATTCAAAACAACTTTTTTGTATCATATAGTCCTTCACTTTTGGGATTTTTTGTCATTTTCATTCAAACGTCTAACTTGTTTGTCAAAATCGTCCTTGAGATTTGGGATTTTTTGCCATTGATAACAAAAATCAATGTTTATTGTTTTTTCAAAATTAATTTAGTGAATCTTCCCTCTATAATTTCACAAAAAAAACTTTTGTGAGTTGAAACTTTTATTTAATTTTGTATAAGTTATAATAGCAATGTGTACAACTAACTAATGCACAATTCATTTTTCTTCTTGGTTTATTGGTCCATCCAACCATTAGTTCATATATTCCCGTTTTTACCAATTTTTGGTTTGTAACTAAGAGGTGTAATTCAAAATTTTACACTTTTCTGACCTATACCTTTTTGTCTTTTTTAATTTTGTCATGACTTTTTTTTATCCGATACTTTTTCATTTTCAACTTTGTTCACTTTTCATCTTTTACAAATTCGCCGTTTTACTCTTTAGTCGAAATTTTACAGGTTAACACCCCCAACGCATGTGCGTGGTACAAAGTCTTTACGTTATTTTGTTTTGCAGTTTAACGGCTCTATCACAATGCACGGGGTGCTATGTCAACTTAGGTTTTCTTTTCTTTGTTTTATATTTCAGTTTACTTTTTGCAAGTTAATACGCTAGAATGTGCGTGTATAGTTCAACGTTTTTACATCTACTATTTGTTCGGTTTAACAACCCCGCCGCAAAGCGCGGGTCGTAAACGCTAGTATTTTAGTATAGATATAGAATTTAATCAGCTTCATTGTTAATGAGGCAACCTTCGTTTCAGTTTTTATCTATTAATTTTGAATTCAAACTTTGTTTATTTTTAATTCTACGATCTGAAAACGATTTTATAGACATACATAATCCAATAAATTTATTTTTGAAAAAGCCTTCAATAATTTATTAAATCCTACGGTATTTTGTTTTATATTATTGGAGCCGAAAGTATTCAAGAAATTTGTTTTGTGTTGTTTCCATTTTGATTGATTTATTAATTACAACTGTAACTTTTTATTTTTCATTAGAGTAATTTATTGTTTTAGCCTTTGTGGTTTAGCTAGTTTAAGCATTTCAGCCCAAAAAAAAATCTTTTAACATATTAGATCCTGATGTTGTCTTTTATAACGGTTTTGACCCCTGACGCTAACTTTGTTACTTTTTTTGCAATTAAGTGTAAGGGTAATTATGTCATTATATACCTTAGGGGTTGTTTTTGATAATTATAATTTTTTTAATATTTAAGAGATTATTAATGCAATTACTCAAGGTTTTTTATTATTTCGTTATTTTCATGATTATTATTTAACAGAATACGTTTTAAATATACAAAAAAATATGTATTTTCATTAACCGTTTGTTTTTATAAAAGTCGTTTTAAAAAATATTTTTTTTTACATTTTGTTTAAACCATCTATCGTTTTTTAAATTGTTCCTTTTAAACCATTTGCTTTTTAAATCGTTCTTTTTAAAGTCGTTTGTCTTTTAAAGTTTTTTTAAACACTTCATTTAATACCATTCTTTTTAAAATCATTTATTTTTTTAATATTTTTAAGCAAATCATTTTTTAAGTCGTTCATTATTTTAAATTTTATAAAAAGACGTGCATAAAAAACAAAAGAAATGTAAGATTTGAAAAAAAAAAACATTCTAATAAAAAGTTTGCAAAACATCGTTCATTTTTCAAACTTTTTTTAGAATGGTTTATTTCTTTTTCAAATCAACCATTTCTTTGAACCGTTTGTTTATTCAAAATTCGTTATATTTTTAACCTTTCGTTTATTAAATTCGTGCAATTTTTTAGTACCTTACACTTGTTAACTTAATTTTTAAGGTTTTGTTTTTTTTTTTATAAACGACATTTTTTAATCTTCGTTTTTAAACTACCCGTTTGTTTAAAATCGGTCGTTTTTAAATTCCATCGTTTCTGAAATCGTTCATTTTCTAAAGTTTTTTCCCCTAACGGCTATAAGTAAACTAAATACAAAGTTTAAAAAATGAACGATTTCAAAAACGGTTCTAAAAGGAACGGTTTAAAAATAAACGCTTTTAAAATTAATGACTTAAAAATGAATTGTTTAAAAAAAACTTTAAAAGACAAACAACTTTAAAAAGAATGATTCTAATAAACAAGCGGTTTAAAAATGAATATTTTAAAAACGTTAGACAGTTTAAAAAAGGTTAAAAAACAAATGGTTTTAAAAACGACGTTTATAAAAAACAAACGCTTAATGAAAATACATGTTTATTTATATATATATAACATATTTTATTGAATATAATCGTGAAAATAACGAAATAAAAAAAAACTTGAGTAATTGCATTAATAATATCTTAAGTATTAAAAGAACTTTGTAATTATCAACAAACAGCCCCTAAGGTATACAATTACCTAATTACCCTTACACTTAACTGCAAAAAAAAAGTAACAAAGTTAGTGTTAGGGGCCAAAATCGTTATAAAATGCAACCTCGGGGTCTAATACGTTAACAAATTCTTTTTTTGGCTGAAAGGGTTAAACTGGCTAAACCACAGGGGCCAAAACAGTAATTTACTCTTTTCATTATATACGTAATACGTAATTTCAATCATAAGAAGTTTTAGGGATTTGTGAATTGTATTGGTTTATTATTCATGATAATCGACTACCGTACTCAAGCATAAATTTGAATTTCGGATTTGATGTGAAAAAAGTATTTGTCAAATTTTTATGATTTAAATTAGTATAGAAGTCGAAATCTTTAGTTTAAAGTTAATTAAACATTTTTAAGCATCCAATAAAGCCCGACTATCTGGGTTGGTAAACTCATTGTCAAAAGGTCATCCACCCCGGCGATCGCAGGCATCGTTGGTAACCTGACTCGTCAGAGTAAACCCATCGTCCGAAGATTCACTTTGGTAAAACACCTAGCTCGCACATAATATTTTGTTACGAACTAGACTTCAACCGATGACTTCCCTTGAAGAAAGTCACTGGCACACTGCTAGAGCACTGCCCATTTGATTAGCTAATTAAACTTGTTTAAAAAAAATGAAATCCAGATTTTAACAATTCATTTACAGGGAAAAGGGTAAGAGAAATTAATAAGAATAATAATTGTGAAAATAGAACGGAATTTAGTTAAAAGAATTAATTTATTTTAAGGGTTATTGGATTTTAATAATCCCAAGTTTCACCTATTGGCCGATAATAATCTCAACTTTAAAATTTCCCTCCAATGATCCCAACTTGTAAGAATTTGGCCCCCATTAATTCTTTTATAACATATAAGAATTTGGTCTACTCAATAGATTCAAGTGCATCCGCAGCCTCCTTAATTGAATTAAGTGCACATGCAGTTTGAAAAGGATCGACGGGGGCCAAATTCTTACAAATTAGGATCGTTGAAGGGAATTTTTAAAGTTGAAATTATTATCGGCCAACATGTGAAACTTACAATTATTAAAATCCAATAACCCTTATTTTAAATAAAAGATTTTCAGACTAAAAAATACTGTTAAAAGAAAGGAAGCTAAAGCAAAAGATGGGCTTAAGGCCCAAATTGAGATAAAGCTAAACAAAATTAAAGCTGGTCTTTAAGGCCCATATTGAGAAGTTGAGGCTTGTACATAGTATAGGGAATTAGAGAATAGAGATGAATCTGAAAAGATGGTTATTGGAAATCAGGTGAGGTTTTAGACATCTCCTTCTTTTACATATATTTTCTCATCTCACTATGTATCTTTTGCGTATAAATCACCATCTTGAACATGCCATTTTGCAAAAGAAAGAACTCAACAGTACAAGCAGAGGCGGAGCTACACGTGACTAGTCAAGCGAGACATCGATTTTTAAAATTTAGGATAAATTACACTTTTCGTCCTTTATGTTTGTAGGTAGTTGCAATGGATGACCTTTACCTTTAATAATTACAGCCACAGTCCTTTATTTGCAAAACATGTTACACCTTAGGTCCTTTGACCCTAACCAGGTTAAAATTTTCAGTTAAGTTATATCACATAAGGGTAATTTAGTCTTTTAACTAATTAAATTAAATTAAAAATAGTTTAATAAAAAAACAATAAACTAAAATATATATAACACATCTCACATCTCAGATCTGAGATCTCTTTCTCAACCCTTTCTTCCCCAACCAAACCCACCACCATCTGCCACCACACCACCACCGTTATGGGAAATAACCACACTGATGATGTTCACTTCGCCGCCATCTTCGCCGCCCACCACCGCTTCCCACCTCCGGCGACCAACAACCCCCAACGTCCACCACCATCATCGTCTGCTATGCTCAGATCCGGCTCCCCCCAAACCCCCACCACCGCCATCTTCACAACCACCATCGCCTAAAGCCACCATCATTTTCGCAACCACAGATCTGTATGGGTTTTTTGCGATATGTGTGTGTATCACCCAGATCTGGATGCAGACTTTACAACCACTCTCTTTACCTGCTGCTCTCTCTAAATCGCACATATTGTACTATGTGGGCAGGTTTGAAAACACAATGAAGCTGATCATTTTTGTTTCTCTTTTTAAAATCAGATTACAGAGACAAACTTGTTTGTCCATGTGACTCCTTTTTCTCTTTTCAAAAAATTCGGATGACAGCAACACAGTAGTTATTTTTGGATAATTTATTTCACCAATTTCAATGTGTAATATCCAGAGTTAATATTTAATTGGCTTTTACCAATGTTAAATCTCAAATTTGTTGATTCAAGTTACTTTGACTTTCAAAGTAATTTCTCAAATGTGCCGACCTCCATTGTGTGTGTCTTTTGAATTTGTACGTTGTAACGAACTAAAGGAACTGAACCGACGGTGGTGCTTAGGGCATGTTTGGATTGGCTTCTCAAACCAGCTTATTAGCTTATTGACTTATGGAGAAGTCAATAAGCTGTTTTTATGTTTGGATAACCAAGAAGTCCTTTTCAAAATAGCTTATTGCAAAGAAGGAAACATAAGGTTTTGAAAAGCCAAGAATTCCTGACTTTTGGATCCAAAAGTGACTTTTCAAAAATGAAATTACCAATATGCCCCTTTTTTACCCCCTTATATCTAAAAAAATGCCCATTTTAGTCATTTTACATCAATAAGCTAATCCAAACACTTTTTTTAAAAACTCATTTTCAAAAAGTCCTTTTCCCAAAAGTCCTTTTCCCAAAAGTCCTTTTTACCTCTAATAAGCTTAGCCAAACATGCCCTTAGCCGGAAAAGGAAGAAAGAAAGGTGTTTATATTTTTTATAGATATACTTTTAAATGATGGGGTATGAAAAATGACTGAAATACCCTCATGTGATTTGCACATATCAGACTTAACTGGAAATTTTAACCAGGTTAGTGCTAAAGGACGTAGAGTGTAATGAGTTTTTCAAATAAAGGACTGTGACTGTAATTATTGAAGTTAAAGGGCATCCATTGCAATCTGATACAAACATAAAGGACGAAAAATGTAATTTATCCTAAAATTTATATAGAGCAAATAGTACCAAAATTTCGATTTACCCCAAGCTTTTACCTTATATATTAGTGGGGACTCGAGTGGCAAAAAGAAGATACTAATGTTTGGTTGTAGTGGTAAATATTGTTTAGCTTTAATCAGTTGGCCTGGGTCCTGGAATCCCGGTTAGTAACACACATTTAATCATGTAACATATCAATTACCAACCCTAGAAACTCTTAATTACGTAACATATCAAAATTTTTAATTAAAGAAACTACAGCAAAATACTTAAATTAAAGAGAATAAAATGCTCGTTTTTATGGTATATTTTAAAAAAATGTTAACGTACGAAAAGTTATGATTTTTAGTTTTTTTATAAGGGGGATAGAGTATAACTAATAACTAATTAAACAAAAAATGTATAATATGACCGATAAAACGTAATTAAGATGAGTTGATTAAAGTGTAATTCTAAAAAAACTCTTAACTTTTGGAAATCTTACAATGACCCTTTCAAATCTTCAATATCTATATCTATATAATAAAAGAAAACAATATAAAAAACATGTTATCCATTGGATACATCTACTCTCATTTTATGGCTCCCTACTTAGTTGTTGATACCTATTATAATTATAAATTATAAACTATAAATAAGCAACATGTATATGCATATGATAGTTGTATTATTGGTTTTGGGAGTCTTTCAAAAAAAATTGGAATTTTCTTTTCTTACCCTAAAGTTTCAATCTTTGGCAATTTAAGTCTAAAGTTTCATTCTTTGGTAATTTAAAGCCTTTGATTAGTTTCAAAAGTTTCTATCTTTTCCAATTTAACCCCTTTGATTTTTTTGACTTTTGACCCAAAGCTTTTCATCATTTGCAATTTAGCACAAACACTTTTTAACTTTCAACTTTGGTCCCTTGTACTTTTCACCTTTCGCAAGTTTTCCGTTTAACGTTTCGTTCTAAATTTTCCGAGTTAACACGCCGCAACGTGAGTGTGGGGTTCAACGTTTTTTCATCTATTTTTTCCCCGTTTGACAGGCTTGTCGCAGCGCATCTATTTCCCCCCGTTTGATAAGTCTGTCACAACGTGCGGGTCAGAGATCAACTTAGTTATTTATTCTTTTCTATGTTTTACACAAAGTTTCGCGGTTATGCAAGAAACATTTGACTTTCATCTAATATGATACATAACTAACGAATCCCCGCCGCATTGCAGCGGGTGATAATTCTAGTTTTTTTATTAAGAGTAAATTACAAAACTCGTCCTTTATGTATGTCACTAATTCCAAAGTGTGTCATTTGTCTTTAAAAAGTACAAAAAAACGTACTCGATGTTTGCAAACCCTTACATGTTATGTCCTTTACCCCAAACTCAGTTAAATTTTAATGTTAAATCAGGGTATATTGGTAATTTTATTAGTTTATTTAAAATATCTCAAATAATTAAGTTAAAACAGAATTTTATAAATTAAAAAAAAACGAATTAATCTGATCTCTCTCTCTAACTATCATTCCCTTTACTCTCCCTCTCCCTCTCCCTCTTTCTCTCTCTAACCACCACTCTAGAACCACCACCACTGTAAACAAACCTTTCTCTTCTCACCCACCAATACTTTAGCCACTGCCATCCGACCACAGCCACCACCCTCTGGCCACCGCCTCCCAACCGCAACCACCACCCGGCCGCCGCCACCACCTCCCCTTTAACACCTCCGCCCACATGCCGCCACCACCTACCCCACGGCCACCAGCACCTTCCCCACCACTACCACCCACCTGCCGCTACCACCTACCCCCACCGCCTCCTTTAAACACCTCTGCCGCCACCACCTACCCCACCGCCTCCTTTAAACACCTCTGCCATCACCACCTACTCCATGGCTACCAACAGCGAGGGTTGTGGTGGGCGAGGGTTGTTGTACTGAAAACCCCAATATTATTCTCGAATCATTGAATCCTGACAATATTGTCACCTCGACATTGTTTCAACCTGAGCAAGCCTTGCTAGCTTGTGATGAGGAATATTGCAGGACCAAATAATATGGAATTTTGAATTTTAATTTAATGAGATGAGTGATATCATTAAATTCGTTGATTTTTTTTGTAATGTTCTAAAAATACAAATTGGGGAGTTCGAGGTGGTGGAAATGTTGCAGCTCAAGCATCATTCTCGCTTGGACTTTCATTTGTGCTGGGATTTGAATCAGAGAGAAAGAAATGGGGAGATTTTTAGTACACATTCTTATTTGTATTTTTGATATTTGATAATGGTTTTCTGTTTGAATTGTTGAGGTGCTGTTTGTGGAAGATGGAATTTGGGGTTATGATTTTCAGTGGTGTATGGAGGTGGTGGCGGTGGTCCGATAGTTAGAGAGATTATTTTCAGTGGTGTATGAATTAATGATTATTTATTTTAGCATTTAGGTAAAATGACTAAAATACCTCTTATGTGGGTCCATTTGGTCAGATTTAACTATAAAAGCTAACTGAGTTAGGGCTAAAGGACGTAACATGTAAGGGTTTGCAAACATCGAGTACGTTTTTTGTACTTTTTAAAGACAAAGGACACACTTTGTAATAAGTGACATACATAAAGGACGAGTTTTGTAATTTACTCTTTTATTAAAGATAGTTATCATATCATAAAGAAAATGAATTTAATACTAAACTATTTTTTTTTATTTAAAAGCTTCACCAAATTCAAAATTATATTGATTAAAATGTTAAACAACGAAAAATAACGATGATAATTGTTTTTTTTTTCGCCCATGGCTTCATAGCCTAGTGGCATTCTGGGGGTAGGATAAGACTTCGTGACCTATAGGTCCTGGGTTCGATTCCCACAAGGGGGTTTTTCCCATATTTATTGGGTTTCCTGCTGAATTGGTGTATAGGCATTATGTCTAATGGGGATGGATATGATCGGGTGGTTCCGCTGGTGGCACGATGATACTCCAGTGGTCCGTCAGTGATCCAAATTTGCCGTTCAAAAAAAAAAATTGTTTTTTTCACCCCTTCCCACTGCTAAGTCAGCCTTCCTGGTTCTTTAAAATCTCTCATGAGAAACTTAGTTTAGACTATGGGGTATGAGGTTTGGGTTGGGGCGTGGGTTGGGGGAAAACGTTTAAGCCACCACCCCGGGTGGGCTTGGGTTGGGGTGTGGCCCTTGGGGCTTGGGTTTCAAGCCGGGCGTGGGGCGGTCTTGACATCCGATGTGGCGGCCTCCTATTGACTGTCAACCGCCATGTCATAGCGGGCCATTTGAAAGTTTGAATTTTAAATTCAAACCGTTTGGCCAAGCCAAGCTGTCACCCCAACATCCCCTATAAATGTAACCCCCAACCCCACCGGCTACCCCATCCCAAACCGTCACTATCCACCGTTACCCCATCGGCTACCCACTTGATCCCACGAACCCGCTACCCCAACCCGAAGAAGATGGCATCTTGGACCCACGAGGAAGAATTGGCTCTCGTCACAAGCGTCGTTGACGCTATGAAGGATCGGCAACCCGGCCAAACACGATATTGGTCAGAAGCATTCCCAACCTACAAACATAACGTCCGACACGACAGCCACAGCCTCAACGCGTGTCAACATAAATGGCGCGAGCTACGGCCCAAGCTCGATCGTTTCAAGGCTTACTACGAAGTCGTTCCGAGCAGCGATTTAAGCCACGAGGACCGGGTGGCGGTGGCGAACCTTGAATTTCTAGGCAAGGAGCGAAAGGCGTTCGACAAGATCGTCCTTTTTGAAATTTACCTAACGCTCTAGGTTTTTTATTTTGTAATTTTTAGGATTATGTAATTTTTAGAAATCTAATGAAATTTTAGGTTTTTTTTTTTATAAATGTTGTGTGAATTTTATAATTTTTTTGTAATTTTTTTTTTTAATAATCTGTCAAGCGGTGCATCCAACCCAAGCTCAACCTACGCCCCACCATACCCCACGGGCACGTCACTAGACGGTGGAGGGCTCCAATTCCAGGTGTCAACTCATGCACCAACCCAAGCCCAACCCAAGCCCCACCATACCCTACATTCTTATAAACTAAATCAGCCTTCCTCATATATCCTCATATATGTCTCAAAAAAGTACAAGGAATGGTTTATAAGACATTCTCTTGGGGTAAAGAGGGTACGTTATTTTTACCCTCTTTCATACTCCGTCTCGAAACTATTCAAAATTTCGAAGGTGAAGACACAATAAGCTAAACTAGTTTTTGTGTAGATACAAGGAATGATTTGACCAATAAGACATTTTGGGGCAAAGAGGGTAGGCTATTCTTACCTTCTCCCATAACCCCGTCTCGAAACTATTCAGATTATCGGATTAAAATTTCACGAGAACCATTTAAATATGAAAGTGATTATATGATTCAGAACAATTATCGAGAAGCATTCCAACCTAGTAAATATGTACACTGCATTCAAACTAAAATATACACTATTATATATTGGCAAAATAATAATTTTATAAATAATATATAAAGATTTTCTTGACTTATAAGCGTCATTAGGTTTCTTTCATCCATATAAATATACAATGATATATTAGATTTCAGAATCTCCCAAGGCAAACATGCAAATATTAAAATCATGGTTACAAACTAGGAGTAAAGAAAAAAGGTTAGAGTGCACATGCATATGGGATTAGTAAAATGGGAATAACTTTCCACTTGGAGACATAATCATGTGATTCTACCACGTATCTATCTACAAAATTTCTCCTTTTCTAGCAAATTACAAGAATATGGATTACCACTTTTTTAGATCTCACGGGGCAGCAAAGTTTTTTTATTTTTTTATTATTATTTTATAATTTATAATTATAATAGGACCGTGTCTTCATGCAATTTGTGTTTTCTAGATAAATTTGACCGAGCTTTTGAAGAACGGTTTTAGAAAACACTACACATAAATAACCCAAAAGCATACTTCATATATGTCGCTAATATATATGATAAAAACAATCAAGAGGGGGAATTTCGTAATAAGAGAAACATCATGTTAATTGCTAAAAAAATATAGAAAACGCTCAAGGGGAGTGAAATAAAGCAAGAGCTTTAGGTCTCCATTTTCCTAAGGCATCAAATTCTAAAAAAATATATATTATATGTTGGTAATTTTGGCTTTGAGATTGTTAACATTGAGGTTTATAATCTATAATTATGCGTATACAAAGATGATATATGAATAATAGGATCGATAGCAATTTTTTTCGTTTACAAAAGGGCCCCAATTTTGCTATCCGCTTTAGGCCTAGAAAAATTTAAAAATTTTTGAGCCAGCCTGTCGCCACAATGACATCATTGTAAGTGAGTTGTGACATTATATCGTATTGTTTGATGTTTTCACTACAGGATATAGAAATTGCACTTCTATGTTTTAGTAGACGATTGAAAAAGTAAAGTATAATGTATGCATTGGCCATTATAATTCGTGTGTTGTTGCTTTTATATTAGCATATGCGTATTGATTACACTATATTAGCGTGTTGTTGATTTTATATTAGGGTATGCATATTGATTACATTACATGTGATGCATTTGATGTTTTAGTGTATACATTGGTTATTATATTACATCTAAAAGTTATAGTGTAGGGTAAATTACACTTTTCGTCCTTTATGTTTGTACGGGATTGCAACGGATAACCTTTAACTTCAATAATTACAGTCACAGTCCTTTATTTGCACAACATGTTACACTCCACGTCCTTTAGTACTAACCAGGTTAAAAATTTTAGTTAAATTTAGTCACTCAAGGGTATTTTGGTCAATTCAGGTTTTTATTTAAATATTTAATAAAGTAAACCAAAAACAAGAACACACCAATCTTCTATCATCTTTATAAACAAGAACATCAAGAACACCGATGAATAAGAACATTTATCATCTTCATAAACAATAACACACCAATATTCTATCATCTTCATAAACAAGAACATCAAGAACACCGATGAATAAGAACATTTATCATCTTCATAAACAATAACATTTACTTGCAATAATATCTCAAAATATATGTACTTCCAGATCTATCTCTGGGGATTTCATCTTCAACAAATCAAAAAAACACATCTTCAAAGTAATTCACTCTACAAAAGTAATTCACTCTACAAAAGTAAGAAAAAACACACCTAAGTTTATGACCGGTACTCGTTTTTCCCCAAATGAACTCCCTCCTGAATTTTTTTCCAACTTTTTGATCACACATTTCGGCGCCGCAAATAAAGAAAGAAAGTAAGCCGGCAGAGAACCAATGACCCATTTCGCTAACGTCATTCTTCCCGCTAAAGAAAGATGTCTCGATTTCCACTTCGAAAGCATAGAAGCAAATCTATCGATAATAGGTTTCCAATACTTCGCTATTTTCATGTTGACTCCAATAGGGATACCCAGATAAGAAAAAGGGAGAGAACCAACCTCACATTTGACAATGCTCGCCATACGGGCCACATCAAAATCATCAACTCCAATTCCAAAAATTTTGCATTTGCGACAGTTCACTTTAAGCCCAGTCACCAGATTAATCCATCTTAGCAACCGATTTAAAGCAGTAACGTTTTCCTCCGACCAAAGCCCCATAAAAATTACATCGTCCGCATAGCAAAGATGGGATATATATGGGCCACCATTTGGGAGTTGACAGCCCTGAAAAAAGCCAAACTCAACCGCCCGATTGATAAATAAAGTTATTACTTCGGTAGCCAAAATGAACAAAAAAGGGGATAATGGATCTCCCTGTCTTAAGCCTCTTTTGTACTTTAATTCTTTTGTTGGCGACCTGTTAAAAAGCACCGAACCCTTCCCAGATTCCAAACAGCCCTTAATCCACGAAATCCATTTCGAGGGAAAATTCATCTTATGCATTAATATTTCACTACGTGTGCTAATCATGCAATTTAGTATATGCATTGGTGATAACACTACATATCCATTCTTAAGGGTTGAGTTATTCTATAAAGGATTATAAAAATAAGAAGATTAAGAAGCCATTATAGAGTGACAAGTGTCTCAAAAAAATCAAGTAGGAAGGGTAATTTTATCAAAGAGAAAAGATTATGCACATGCAAGTCACATACTATTTCTCCCATATTTTTTAAATGTCCATAACTTTTTATACGTCATTTGTTTTTTTTAAATATATACCACAAAATCGAGTGTCTTTTTATCTTTAATATGAGTACCATATTGTTATATTTAGAAAAAAATTCGAAAACTCAGTTGCGTATTACACAATGGACATAATATAAAACACAATGAGTATCAAACTAAAAACACAATCGATGACAACAGATAAAGGACACAATGAACATAACGTAAAAGATAATGAGTATCGAACTAAAAACACAATGGAAAGTAGACCAAAAACACAATCGATGACAACAGATAAAAGACACAATGGACATAACGTAAAACACAATGAGTATCAAACTAAAAACACAATGGAAAGTAGACTAAAAACACAATTGATGACGACAGATAAAAGACACAATTAGTGAGAGCAAATAAAAGACACAATTGACAACATACTAAAACACAATGGATAACAGACTAATACACAATGAACAATAGATGAAAACACAATGGATAACAGAATAAACACAATGAACAAAACCTATAACACAATGTATAGAGTACCAAAATATAACATCATCTTCATTGTGTCATACATTGTGTTATAGGTTCTGATAAAAATGAAATGAACAGAACCTAAATTAACACTGTATTATAAGTTTTGATAATAACACAATGTATAGAAACCTTAGTAAAAAATGTAAGGACCAAAACCCAGTTGAAAGATACAATGGTCACAACCTTTAACACAAGACAAAGAAAACCTAGTAAAAGTGAAATTTTTTATTTTCTTTTTATATATTAATATCATACTCATATTAAAGATAAAAAACACTCGTTCTTATGGTGAATTTAAAAAAACAAATGTTGTATGAAAAAGTTATAGACGTTTTAAATTTGATGGGGGACTTGACATGTGTCTTGCATATGGAGAGAGAAATTCAATATATGTAGAATTTCTTTTATGTCCTTTTATTATTTTCTTTTTTCTAAAAGTAATTTCAACCCTCCAAATCTAAGATTAATGGACTAGAATGCTTCTTATTTGTATTTTCGTTTATACTTGATCTTAATCCTCGTAATATTTCACTACGTGTGCTACTCATGTAATTTAGTATCGTAAGTAATTATATATGTTACTTTACTATAGTGTATTTATTGATGACACTATATGTGTTACATATTATAGTTTATTGTATGCGGTTGATTATTACACTATATATTTTATTGGTGTTTTGTGTATCCATTAGGGTGAAAAGAGTGGTTAAACATTTGGAATAGGTAAACTCCCAAATCACCCAATCAAATACCGTCATGTCAATTGTTTACCTAATGTTAAAAAACGTTGGCGGTGGTTTACCTAATGGGATTTAGGTAAACAATTTAAAAAAAGGAAAAATGTGTGATTGGTTGAGAAGGCATGAACCGCACCACACACCCCTCTCTCTCTCCCCGATTCGGTGAACCTTCACCAAAAACACCCCCAATTTCGGTAGCTTTGATTGGTAAACATGGTGGGCAGTGGTCACTGATCGGTGCCGAAGGAGTTTACCGACTCCACACGGTTCACCCTTAGTCAGTGGCGGGCCCAGAAATTATTTGTTAGGGGTGCGGATGAGGTGTTCAACCATATTTTCAAGGGGTGCGGTCGGGTTTTTTTTGCCTAAAATATACACTAAATTTTTATTTTCGAGGGGTGCGGCCGCCCACCCTGGCCAAAGGGTAGGTCCGCCACTGCCCTTAGTGATTGATTACCCCATATATGTAATCTTAGTTTAGTGTACGCCTTGATGATTACAAACATGTGTTACTAATGAGATTTAAGTGTACTAATTTTTAATAACACTACATATGCATTCTTAATTTCATGTATGCATTAGTGATTACCATACTCATATCCTTGAATTATTTACTTCTAAATCACATTAAATTAATCCTATCCGACAAGAAAAAGCTGTTCAAACTTACTATCTCATATGTACACATGCATATGAATCCGGTTCACTTGGCTGCTTAACTTAATCACGTGTAAACCCAGTTCATATTAACTTGCAAATATTTTAAAGTTAAAGAATCCGATGACGGTTCAAGGTATTATCATGGTTACATGTTGGAGTTTATGGTGAGCTAGGAATAACGTGAGATTTTCGAATTCCTCGATTAGAATTGAGAACATAATTAGTGAAGTTAAGGTGTTAAGTTTCTTTTGGTTTTCGAGTAGATCCAAGCATAAAGGGATAGGATGGGAGGAATGGTGTTCATTTGTAAATATGTAATATAGTTTTGTTAGTTTTGTTCGTTGGCCCGATTTAGGTCGGCGGGTGTTTGTTAATGAAATTTACCTTAAAAAAAATAAAAAGAATCCGATGACGAAACCAAAATCCAAACCTTGACCGAAAGATCACGTGCAATGAATCTCTACTAAATAACTTACACGTGTCCGATAACTAGAGTACGAACGAAGCAACTAACAACACGTGTACATTGTGGACCCACCATGTGCGGCTAATAGCCTCCTACCTCCTACCGTATATATCCTCAATCCAATCATATTACCACATTATTACCACACTAGACTGCGGGGTATGGTGGGGTTTGGGTTGAGCGTGGGTTGGGGCGGGTGCTGACACGTGGAATGGGAGCCCCCCCACTGCCTGATACGTGTCCGCGGGGTATGGTGGGGGCGTGGGTTGGGCTTGGGTTGGGTGCACCGCGTGACAGGGTAGTTTATAAAAAAAAAATATACAAAATTTAAAAAAATCACACAAACATTTATAAAAAAAAACATACAACTTCATTAATATTTATAAAATTACATAAACCTAAAAATTACAAAATAAGAAACCTAAAGCGTTAAATAAATTTCAAAAAGGTCGATCTTGTCGAACGTCTTTTTTTCCTTGCCGCGAAACTCTATGTTCGCCACCGCCACCCGGTCCTCGTGGCTTAACTCGCCCCCGGGAACGGCTTCGTAGTAAGCCTTGAAACGCTCGAGCTTGGGACGTAGCTCGCGCCATTTATGTTGGCACGCGTTCATGTTGTGGCGGTCGTTACCGACGTTTAGTCGGTAGGCCGCGAAAGCTTCCGGCCAATATTTGGTTTGGCCCGGTGGCCGCCCCTTCATAGCGTCAACGACGCTTGTAACTAGGGCAAGTTCTTCGTCGTGGGTCCAGGATGCCATAGCGGGTTCGTGGGATGTTGGGTTTGTGGTGACCGGCTGGGGCAGCGGGTGGGGTTTGTCAAATTTTTGGGACCACGGTGGGGGTTGGGATGGACCACCCGGTTGGGGTTTGGGGGTATTTATAGGGGATGTTGGGGTTTGGGTGACCGGTTGGGGTGACCGCTTGGCCAAGCCAACGGTTTGAATTTAAAAATTCAAAACTTTTGGGATGACCCGCTATGACGTGGCGGGTGAGCCAATGATATTCAGCCAACTAGGATGGCCAAACCGCCCCACGCCCGGCTTGAAACCCATGCCCCAAGGGCCACGCCGAAACCCATGCCCACCCGGGGTGGTGGCTTGGGCGTTTTCCCCCTACCCACGCCCAAACTCCCGCCCCATACCCCGCAGTCTAAATAAGCAACATATTGTTGCTTATATTGTTGTACCTAATGCATTGGGTGTTTTTCAAAAAAAAAAAAAATTGATTTTCACTTTTAATCCAAAAGTTTTTTATCTTCTACATTTTAACCCTTTTGAATGTTTTACTTTTACCCCAAAACTTTTCATCTTTTCCAATTTAACACAAACACTTTTTATGTTCAACTTTAGTCCCTCATACTTTTATCTTTCGTAAGTTTTTCGTTTTACGTTTCGTTCTAAATTTGCGAGTCAACACGCCGCAACTTTCGTGTGGGGTTCAACATTTTTTCGTCATTTTTTCCCGTTTAACATGTCCGTCACAACACGTCTAATTTTCTCCGTTTGGCAAGTTAATCGCAACGCGACGGTCCTAGATCGACTTAGTTATTTTTCTACGTTTTAAGTTACTGTCTAATTTTTCGCATTAACAAGGTGCAACGGACGTGCGTGGTTCTACAATTTTACGTATGTTTTTTCGTTCGGTGTTATTTATTTATTTTTATTTATTTTACTTTTACAAGCTCTTCTAAAGTTGGTGGTCGCTGGCAATGGTGTGACATTAGTGTTACTTGGCACGATTTTACGAACGTATTTAACCTATTAAGTTTTTTACTAATAATTTGTTTCGAGTTTACCCCTATACCTCCTTTAATTAAAAAAAATAAAAACTTTTTTTTACGTGCATATTTTTATATATGTGCCAGTATGAATTCAATTTGCTCTACTTTTCGACATAAACTTTTTCTGGAAACGAGTCAGGTAAAATATAATACGTTTTCGTTTAATAAAACCACTTTTACGTGCATATTTCTATATATGTTTCGGTATAAATTCGAGTTGGTGTATGTTTCGATGTAAACTTTTTTGGAAAACGAGTCAAGTCAAAGATAATATGTTTTCGTGCTTATTACATGAATGTTTCGTAAATTTTGTTTCGATTCGAGTGGAGTCAAATTGTGGTTTCTTTTCTTCCCCTTTTTTTTCAAAAGCTCTAATTAATCTATTTTAATTATACGTGTCAACTTTTCTGTTACATGCGTTACGTTTTCTATGCATGAGTCGGGTCACATATAACACGTTATGATTGTATGGTATTAATTTGATTTTTTATGTTTTGATCAAATCGCAATGCTTATAAAGGTTACATTGAGTTTAATCGGATACGTCGAAATGCGCGTTTTCATATGATTAACGCATCACATAACTACGTTTGGACTAATCCATTCGATGTTTGAGACGTACCCGCGCCGCAACGCGCGCGGGTCTTATTGCTAGTTCTCTATTATTTATCAATATATAAATCAAAGCTCAAATTATTAATGATCAAGCAAATATTATATTTTTAAGAATGTATAGTTTTAAGGCTGGACGGTATGGGGACCGTCCAGCATCGTCCTCCATCCGTCGCCGTCCCCCCTCTCCATTGCTAGCCCTCCGTCGTCGTTCCTCCAGCGTCGCCAACGTCGGGGTTAGAACGTTTGGGAAACTCACAAAAGGACAAAAATGTTAGGGCTTTCACCAACATCCATCCAAACACCCATCACCACCAACATCCTCTCTCGCCGGAAAATCAGGCATCTCCGGCCAAGTACCCATCTTCTCTCGCCGGAAAATCAGGCATCTCCGACCAAGTACCCATTCTCTCTCTCTCTCGTCAGGCATCTCCGGCCAAGTACTGAGCTCAATTAGGTAAGTTCTTTACATGGTTTTATTCGTTTACATCCGTCGAACAAAAGCCCTAATACAATTCCGATTAAACTTGCATGTTTCTGTTCAATTTGGGGAATCAAAGGTTAGGGTTTGTTTGAGATTTATTTGGGGTGTCAAAGGTTAGGGTTTGTTCCGATTAAACTCAGTTGGAATGGGTTTTTTTTAATCTAAATAAATTTGGGGTTAAAGGTGGGGTAGGATCATCCTCCATTTCCAGTGATTCTACTTGGAGTGGCATCCTCCAAGGGACTATGATGTGGCGTCAACGTGGCAGATCATCCTCCAAGGGAGGACCATCACCATACCGCATAGCCTAATACTTGCTTCTAATTGTATTTTTTTCGGTGACGATTTTTTTTCTTCTTAAACAATTTGAGCTTAAGATCCTAAAATTAAGTGTTTTAAAAGGTTTTATCTTGTCATTGGATCACCAACTTCCATAATACTTATAATTATTTAAACTGTCTTTCACTGTCAAGATAAATACTTAAAATATATACCATTAACTTACAAAGTATTTAAGAAAATGAAAATTTCTCTGTGTAGATTTAAATGTGTTATTATGATTTAACTTGTTTAATATTGTTTCCAAGCTCAAGGGACATGATGCTGCTGTGGTAAAATATCTACTCTTTATCTATAAAATGAATGGTTTAAATTCTGCAACGTAGAGGTATAAACAATTTATAAGAGCATATTAGAATAAATAATTTATAAGTCCAGATAAGAAGCCGTTCTAAAAAAACTTGTTTAACACTGCATGCTTAAAATGGGCTTTTGTACCCATAGTTTACAGAACCAAATCTGAGATTTCTATAGATCGAACTATGATTTGCTAAACATATTATTGCAAACGAATTTTTAAATGGCCAATGACGACGGGTAGCCCAAGATCAAATATAAATGACTTAATTACGAAGATGCTCATAAGGCAAAATGGTTCATAGGTTAAAAACCTGGGGAAATGAAACAAAGTAACATGGAACAGTAAGTAGTCATGTCTCTGGATTACTTCACCAACTCGCCAGCCGCAAAAGCAATGCATGTCCACAGAGAACACTCTATTATCCAGGGGTCAAAAGGCTTCAACCCCCGAAAGGGTAAGCCCCTCACTGCAAGCAAGGTCACTAGTCAAATGCATTCCTCTTTGGGAGGTGTCTTCTCCTATATATTTGACACTTCATTTACTGAGTGAGGACATTCCTGGCTAGTCCTGATTCTCGAGATCTCTGGTCATTCGTTTCAAGTACTCGCTTCATGCGAGTCACTCCTTTGCACATCCAACACACACATTCTGTTTGCTCCTTCATCCGAATCTGAACACATTTCAGAGGAGGATCCTTAGCAAACAATAAAAATAAACTAGTGAACCTCCATCCACGTCTTGCAAACGTGGGGGGACCCCACGACCTGCGTTAGGCAAAACCGAACCCTTCAACCATTTTGCCTGACCAGCCCAGCTACTATGCTTGGTCTATTATTTGTTGCATCAACAAGTTGGCGCCCACCGTGGGGCTACGCCGCTATTTCTCCTCAAAAAGACCTAGTAGTGTAGCTCTTTTCTCTTGAAACCGCCATGTCCGAAAGTGGATCCCCGGGTGAAGTAAATCAGGTTCCAAACACCTCAACCCCGGGTAGTAGCCAAGCTCATATGGCTATACCAACCTCTTTCTCAACTCCGGGGAGCACTCCCGAGTTTCTCACCTTCAACACTCCAACTCCATCCCGATCCGGAGTTCCTTCCCCCAATGTTGGCGTCTCTAACACCCCAGCACGTGTCGAACTTACTCCTGAAGGGGTTGCCAACAATTTCCTTGAGTTGAGATCTCTCCTCAACCAATATGTGAGCAAGGAAAGGGACAAGGGAGTAAGGATTCGTCTAGACTATGACGAGCCAGAGCCAACGTTATCTCCCGGATCTCCCGTCCCTCCTTTTGCATCTAGGGACGAGGCTGGACCCAGCAATCCTCCAAACCCTAATCCATATCTGTCCACAAGGCCGAATCCTACAGCATATCATCTCTTCTCTTCTCAACCAATTACAAATGGTGCCCCTTTGGAGCATGAGCTGACTCTTGACCAGCTCCTACAGTCCCCGATAACGAGTCTTCAACCCACAGCAACAACTTCGTGGGAACAAGCTTTGTCCGTGCTCCCCTTGGCACGAAGTGCTGTTATGAGCACCCCTTTGGGAGTTAGTTGCCCAGTAGCACCTGGAAGCCTCCAAGGCTTCAACCTCATGCCCCAGATGATGACCCAGATGATGGCCAGCTTCCCGTGGCAGCACTTTATTAATCAGGTGCTGGCCACTCAGGGAAACATCAACAATGGCAACAACGCGGGTGCAGGGGCTGAAGAAGATTTGGCCAAACCTTACAAGCCAAGCAACCTTTCATGCTTTTCACAGCAAATAGCTGATTATGACTTTCAAACAAAGATCAAGATGCCTCCTCACATCAAAACGTATGATGGGACTGAAGACCCTGAGGACCATCTTCAGATCTTTACTGGTGCCGCAAGAATCGAGAAATGGTCAAACGCTGAATGTTGTTTAATGTTCATGCAAACCCTTGTAGGGTCAGCAAGAATCTGGTTCAATGACTTACCTGCTCGAAGCGTTCGAAGCTTCGATGACCTCAGCAAAGGGTTCTTAGCCAATTTCTCCCAACAAAGGCGGTATGTTAAAGATGCTACAGTAATCTTTCAGATAAAACAGCGTGATGATGAAAGTCTTCGAGAGTTTATCAAACGATACAAGAAAGAAGGTCTGACATATGTAGGGGTAGACGAGAAAATGAGGGTAGCTGGTTTTATGAATGCTATCACCTCAAAATATCTCACGAGAGATTTCAACAAATCCCTGCCTAAGACCTTGGAAGAAGCTCTCGAAAGAGCAGAAGCACACATCCGGGGAGAGGAGGCAGTAGACATTAAAGAGCAAAGGAAAAGAGGATCCGGTTGGCGAAGCAACAACCCAGCCAGAAAAAGAGGGAACTTTAACTCCTATGACAGACGTCAAAAGGGTTCAGACCATCGGAGGCCTGAAGGTCGGAACCCTTCCACCAGAGAGAAAGGCATAAGTTTCACACCCCTCATAAAGACTCCTCAAGAAATCCTTGCAACAGAAGAGGTCAAGCAGAACTTTCAGCCTCCTAGGCCTCTCCCCAAGAGCAGAAAGAATGAAAACTCCACACAATATTTTGAATTTCATGAAGAAAATGGACACCATACCAATGATTGCTTCCAACTTAAAAAGAGGATCGAAGAAGCCATCAAGTCCGGGGAACTTGCTCACTTGGTAAAGGGAGTAAGGGACAAAATGGCTGAAGGAAAAAGCAAGGAAGTCAATATGGTGGATTTCGATGGAAGGGTTCCACACAAAAGACAGCGGTTGGAAGCTTGGGAGCTTCAGTGTGTTTGCTTTCCCCCAACAGAAAAAGACCATCTTTCAAGCCCTCTTGTGGTTAAGGCTATTGTGGGAACGATACAAACAAGCAAAGCTTACATAGACACTGGTGCTGCAACTGAAATCATGTTTGAGAAGTTCTTTAACCGACTGAGCAACGAAGAGCGTTCAAGGCTTCAACCCTCCGGAAACTCCATAAAAGGTATTGTTGATATACCCCTCAAGCCTTTAGGGAAACTGACACTCAATGTTCGTTTCAGCGAAGGTCAGAAGGAAAGAATCCAACCACTCACCTTTGTGGTTATCAAGATACCTTCAAACTATGATGTGTTCATTGGAAGGCCAGGGCAGTGTGCATTCTACATGGCCGTGTCTGTTGGCCATGGCACAGTCAAATTTCCCACTGAGAGGGGGATAGCAACCTTTCAACCCTCTCAAGAGGCCTACCTGGTTGAGGGTGAAAGTTCCAGGAGTGAAGATGACAAGCAAAGGCTGATCATAAATCCTAAGTATCCTGAACAGAGAATAAGGGTCAATCCAAGCCTTTCACAGGAAACCCTCTCGTATCTTGAAAAGTTGCTAACACATTACAACGATGTCTTCGCTTGGTGTCCAGAGGATATGACGGGGATCCCCCGGAACATTGCTGAACATGAGTTAAGACTACTACCGGATGTCAAGCCTGTGGTCCAAAAGAAAAGAAGTCTAGCACCTGAGAGAAGGCTGGCCGCTTGTCAAGAAGTTGAAAAGCTTGTGTCGGCCGACATTCTCCGAGAAGTCAAGTACCAATCCTGGGTTGCAAACCCGGTTATGGTCAAGAAACCAGACAACTCTTGGAGGATGTGCATAGATTTCAAGGATCTTAACAAGGCTTGTTCTAAGGATTGCTATCCACTACCGGAAATTGATCTCAAGGTTGACTCCCTCACCGGTTACCCTTTCAAGTGCTTTCTTGATGCTTACAAGGGGTATCATCAAATACTCATGAAAGAAGAAGATGAAGAAAAGACAGCGTTCCACACTAATAAAGGAATCTTTTGTTACCAAAAGATGCCTTTTGGCCTCAAAAACGCTGGAGCAACCTACCAACGTCTAGTGGACAAAGCCTTTGCAAGCCAAATTGGTAAAAACATGGAGGCATATGTCGATGACTTGGTGATCAAAAGCAAGATGGAATATCAAATGCTCGATGACATTCAAGAAACTTTCAAGAACCTCAGAAAGGTTAACATGAAGCTCAACCCTGAAAAATGTTCATTTGGGTTTGAGGAGGGAAAGTTCTTGGGACATATTGTTGGGAAACAAAGCATCAAGGCTAACCCAAACAAGGTGAAAGCCGTTCTTGAAACCAAACCACCAAAAACCAAGAAGGAGGTTGAAAGCTTAAACGGGAAGCTTGCAGCCTTAAAGCGTTTTTACCTCCAAGTTGGCTGAAAGATCTCTCCGCTTTTTCAAAACGCTCAAGGGTTGCACCGATAAGAAAGACTTCAAATGGACTGAAGAGGCTGAAGAAGCATTTAACCAAATGAAGCAACACCTCGCTTTCCTACCCGACATGGCAGCCCCGGAAACAGGAGAATTGATCTCAGTATACCTCTCAGTTACTGAAGAAGAAATAAGCGCGGTCCTCATCATTGACCGAGATAAAACCCAGGTACCCGTTTATTTCTTCAGCAAAACTCTAAAATTGGCTGAAACCAAATATCCTCCTCTGGAAAAAATGGCCCTAGCCCTAGTTCAAACAGCTAGAAGGCTTCGAAGGTATTTCCAAGCACACCCTATACAAGTGGTTACCGACCAACCTATTAGAAGTGTGCTTAAAAAACCAGAGAACTCGGGAAGGTTGGCCAAATGGGCAATGGAACTAGGTAAGCATAACATCACCTACGTCCCACGAAAAGCTATCAAAGCCCAAGTCTTGGCTGATTTCATTGTAGAAGTCCCAAACCAAGCAATCACTGAAGTGAACACTGACACCACTGAATCCTCCAACCCTGAAGCCTGGAAGCTTTTTACCGATGGGGCTTCAAGCATTGAAGGGTCAGGGGCTGGGCTAATTTTGATCAACCCAGAAGGGCTGGAATTCACATATGCTCTCCGTTTTGATTTTCAGACCACCAATAACGAGGCTGAATACGAGGCACTGATCGCCGGTTTAAGGCTGGCCAAAGAGATGAAGGTCCAGAAGTTTGAAGTGTTCACAGATTCATTGCTGGTATCAAGCCAGGTAAATGAAAGCTACATTGCAAAGGAACCCAACATGAAAAGGTACAAAGAAAAATCCAAAGAATTGATGAATACCTTCCAAACATGTAGTATCAAGCAAATTCCCAGGTACCAAAACAAGAAGGCAGACGCCTTGAGTAAACTTGCATCTCTCACTTTTGCCCACCTTACCAAGAAGGTGCTGGTAGAAGTGTTGAAGGCTCCATCAATCGATGAGTTGGAAGTACAAGACGTAGTCACCGAGGAAGATCCAAATTGGATGACTCCAATCAAGAAATTCCTTAAAAACGGTGAATTGCCAAGTGATCAAATGGAAGCTGAAAGGGTTAAAATCAAGGCAAGGCAGTACGTACTACAAGGAGAAACCCTTTACAAAAAGGGTTACCTTGCCCCTTGCTAAGATGTGTTGATCCTGAGCAAAGTCAGTATTTGATCAAAGAGATTCACGAAGGCATATGCGGAGCTCATTTTGGAGCTAGGTCGGTGGTTGCAAAACTCATGAACCTTGGGTATTTCTGGCCCTCAATGCATCGTGATACCGCTGAGCAATTGAGGAAATGTGATGCTTGCCAGATTCATGCACTGATCCCAAAAAGTCCCAAGCATGACCTTGTCCCAATAACCTCGGCATGGCCATTCCAAAAATGGGGAATGGACATTGTTGGTCCATTTCCCCCAAGCAAAGGAGGAGTAAAATTCTTGCTGGTGGCAATAGATTATTTCACCAAGTGGCCCGAGGTTAAACCACTTGCAAAGATCACGGGCAAACAAGTCATCGACTTTGTTTGGGAGAACATTATTTGCCGTTACGGATTGCCGGGAGTACTTGTCACTGATAATGGGAAGCAATTTGCAGAGAAGCCTTTCAGCATTTGGTGTAAAGAATACAGGATCAATCAGGTCTTCAGCTCAGTGGCTTACCCGCAATCAAACGGTCAAGTTGAAAGGACAAATCGAAGCATAGTGGAAGGTATCAAAACAAGATTGGGAAGGTACGAAAGCAACTGGCTCGATGAATTGCCTAGTGTTCTATGGGCCATAAGAACAACCGAAAAGACAAGCCATAACAAAACACCATATAGCTTGGTATTTGGATCCGAGGCTGTGATCCCAACCGAAGTGGGAGTTGTAACACAATGAATTGTCAACATGGATCCCGAAACAAACCAAAAAGAGACCATGTTGAATTTACAACTCCTAGAAGAAGCACGAGACAAAGCTGCAATTCAAGAAGCCAAGTACAACAACGAATGGAAGCCTACTACAACAAGAAAGTTAAGAACGAACGTTTCAAGCCAGGAGACCTGGTCCTTAGAAACAATGAAGCTAGCAAAAAATAAAATCAAGGAAAGCTTGGCCCAAAATGGGAAGGTCCATACACCATCCTTGAAGCACATAAGGGTGGATCTTACAAGCTAGCAGACTCAGAAGGTAAAAGGCTTCCAAGGCATTGGAATGGCAAGACCTTGAAAAGGTTCCATGTCTAAACAAGAAAAATTGGTTTATATTTCACAAGTTGTACTTCGAGAATGACACCACGAAAAACTCTCGTAAGAACAAGTATCTGTTGAATGAATGAGGTTGTTTTATCAAACTTGTCTTTCTATCCTAAGATCAGGTTGAGAACCTAGCAAAAAACTCCATGGCAGGGGCCATGTAAGGGGATGAGCTCCCAGGCCACATCGCTCAATAGGTTCAAGGGTTGAATGAACCTATATAAGGGGTGAGTTCCTAAATCAATACAACTCCATGAGACTTATTAATTAAAAATAAAATTATCTCATAGACGGGTTTGAACAGCCTACACCAAATGTTCCTTAAGCCTTAGAAAAATAATCAACAAACAGGCTTACGAAATCAAACAAAAAAAAGAAAACAAATAGGATAGGTGCTATGCCTTCTTGTTAAAAATACCAAGGCTAAGTGACTGCAGCACTGAACCCTTTAAGGTATAAAAAACATAAAGGAAACACAAACTCGACAAAGACAAAGTTACGAGAAGACAAAATGATGCAACTTAAACGAAAAATTATAAACCAAGTCAAGCCAAAATACTAAGAAGCCTTCAAGGCTTCAAGCCTCCGAAGTGACAACTTGAAACCTCAATGGATTCAACATACCTACGATGGCCAAAAAGCTTAAAGGGTTGAAGCCAACCAAGTTGCCCTAACGAAATAGGCACAGGTATAAAAACATAACACAAAGAAAATGGTTAAACATAATATCATATCAAAGAAAGCCCTGAAAGACTTTCAAGCATAAGTTAAAACAAGTCCTAGTGACTTGCAAGTTAAGATATTGTCCAAACGGCCACGCAGGCCTAAAACACAACCAACAAGAACCTTAAGGGTTCCTGGAAACCTAATATTGTTTAAAGTTAACATCACAAACCACAAATTGTTTTAAAAGTGCTAAGAAAGCTACGAATTTCATGCATCAGTAGAAGGCTTGGAGGCCCCAGAACTGTTACCTTTGGCCTTCTTAGTCTTCTTAACCTTCTTAGCCTTTGGGCCCTGATCATCAACAGCTGAACCCTCCAAGCTGGCATCCTTAGGTGCATCAGGTTCTCCAGGAAAGGTATCTTCACTGTCTCCCGAGTAGGAACGTTTCCTTGAAAGGGAACTAAGTATTTCAACACATACCTTTTCATTCAAACCATCCGGCTTCAGTTCCTGCAAGACGGAGAGGGGCTTACCATAACAAGAAGCAACCTGACTCACATACGGGTACGAAAACCTCTCCATTTGCTCAACGGAACTCTTGAAGATGTCAGAAGCCTCGGGACGGTACAAGGGAGATTTTTCCAAAGGATGGCCAGACTCGTGAAGCTTATAACCCGCAATAAGACCTTGATGTTTTCCCAGATTGAGCAGTTTAGTGTAAACCTCGCCAAGAGCAGAATTAAACTCTTTAGAATGAAGCAAATAGGTAACAACCTGGTGAAAACCCTGCTCAATAAGCTACTGGTTATCCCTAGTGGCCTGGGCAACCAAAGTCTTCAAACCATCTTTCTCCTCATCAAAAGCCTTCTGTTGTACAACCAAGGCCTCTCTATCAGATTTCAGCTTCAGACGGTCAGCTTCAAAACTCTTCTTGAGATCACCCATCTTAATCTCGTGCCTCTTTGTTAACTCTCCTACTTTCTTGGTCCAAGCCACCTCTTTCTCAGAAAAGCTATCAATCTCCTTCTTCATTGCAGCAATCGAAGCTTTCATTTTTTCCTTCTTCTTGGAAGCCTCCTCATATTCCTGCATCCCTTTAGCAAAACGAGTGACACCTTCAGCCAAAAAGGCAGAAAGGTTGCAGGAACTGAGCATCATCCTAGAAATAAGATGATCAGCCTCCATCTCAGATATGGCACTTCGAACACCGGGATGAGCAAAATGAGCCAAGGCCTCAGCACAAACAGCCGGGTCTTTAAAATTATCACCAACCTTAACCCCCCAGTTAGGCACATAAATGTCCTGACCCTCTGAACCTTCGAAGCTCTCAACGCTTTTGGCTGACGAACCTTGAATTACAGGAGTGGTACCTTTCTTAATCAATTTCTTCTTCTTGCTTGAAACAATCAACTCCTTCTCCTTACCCTTGCCAACATCCATAGCTTGATCCGATGATGCCTCAATGTCATCACTAACGTCGATAGGCTCCGAACCAGAAGGCTGATCAACACCTTTCAGATGGCGTTGGGAGCGGCGAGTGGAACCCTTGGAAGCAGTAGCCTTGGTAAAGCCTTTAACATTCGGAACATTCACGTAACCAGAACCCTCAAACCTGTAATCAGACCCCCTAACAACCGCATTCTCGCCAGGAGTTGCAGCAACATCATCAAAGGCAACGTCAGAGGTATCATCGCTTTTGATAAAACCAAGAGCAGACATAACTGCAACATAAATATAAAAACACATAAGCAAACAAAGAAACAGGAACAAAAGAGCAAGAGAAGAACAAATGCATACCCTTCCCATCTCTAATAAGCACCGGATCCTGGTTGGCTTTTTCCCACAATTTACTCAAACCCAACAACACCAAAAAATGCTCAGGGAAGGGACGAAGCCTCGAAGGGCACTCCTTGAGAGTTTCTAAAAAACGAGTGTTTAGGTCAGAAGCAGAAGGCTCCGGCTCGTTCAGAACGGCATCCGGGTGTCTCCAAACAAGTTTGAAAGGAACAATCTCCTCCGACAACCAGAAAAACCGGTCCTTCCAGACCCCAAGTGTAGAAACCATGGATGAAATTAAACAAGTATCAACTTGAGTGGTCTCAAAGGTGAACCAATCACCATTCTTAGCAAGCTGGAAGAAGCGACGGAAAGACAACAGAGATGGGTCATACCCGGAGGCCCGACACAAAATTTCAAAATGTAAAACCCTAGCCATGCCAAGGGGGTGAATCTGACCAAAAGACACTTAGTGATATTCCAAAATATTCAAAACAAAGTTTGAAAACGGGTAACGAAGATTGGAGAACTCAAAATGACGACAATATAAGGCAATCATACCAGGAGGACATTTATTGATAGATTTATCACAGGCCGGTGCAACCGGTCTATACTTCGTCCCTATACCCCATTCCACACAAAACAAATCGACTTCCTCTTGAGTCAGTCGAGAAAATGATTTTGCCATATCCTTACGAGCACCCATGATATGAACAATTAACAAGAAAATAAACAAAGCGGAACTGACCTGATATGAAAAAGGGGGAAAACTTGAGAGAAAAAGGAGCAAGTAATGATCTTCTAAATAAAAAAATATGTAAATAAATGAGATAAAAGATAATTATCAACAGGCAGAATTAATAACCACCGCCTGACAAACTGCCACAAGTCTTGTCAACCGTCTTGTTAAATTCCGAAATTCAAAAACCCCAACCGTTTCCAACCTTCAAACCTTTGAACCTTCGAAGCCTTTGGGCAGAAAAATACACGTATAAAAGTCAGACGTCTTTGAGCTCATTTCCCAAAAACCTCTGACTTGGGGGGCTGACGAAGGGGGTAGCCCAAGATCAAATATAAATAACTTAATTACGAAAATGCTCATAAGGCAAAATGGTTCAAAGGTTAAAAACCTGGGGAAATGAAACAAAGTAACATGGAACAGTAAGTAGTCATGTCTCTGGATTACTTCACCAACTCGCCAGCCGCAAAAGCAATGCAGGTCCACAGAGCACACTCTATTATCCAGGGGTCAAAAGGCTTCAACCCCCGAAAGGGTAAGCCCCTCACTGCAAGCAAGGTCACTAGTCAAATGCATTCCTCTTTGGGAGGTGTCTTCTCCTATATATTTGACACTTCATTTACTGAGTGAGGACATTCCTGGCCAGTCCTGATTCTCGAGATCTCTGGTCATTCGCTTCAAGTACTCGCTTCATGCGAGTCACTCCTTTTCACATCCAACACACATTCTGTTTGCTCCTTCATCCGAATTCGAACACATTTCAGAGGAGGATCCTTAGCAAACAATAAAAATAAACTAGTGAACCTCCATCCACGTCTTGCAAACGTGGGGGGACCCCATGACCTGCGTTAGGCAAAACCGAACCCTTCAACCATTTTGCCTGACCAGCCCAGCTACTATGCTTGGTCTATTATTTGTTGCATCAACAGCCAACGAATCCTTAAAATGGGTTACTGACAAAATTCATCATAGGGATACATCCGTCTCCGAACCGGGAAAAACTCTCACTTATGGTCGAAGCCCTTGAACACTCGTCCGAAGGCACGACAATGCGGTGAGATAAAACCTGCTCAGTTCAAGGATCGAACTAGCGATCTCAGCCGAATATTTATCATCACCATGCGGCGCATAAACTAATGGGAGGGAAGGACTCAAACCTGGATCACTTAAACCCATCTCTTAAAGCATTACTAATTAAAGTACTATAAACTTCAATTTTATCACATTCCATGAACTTTAAGCAATCTTCCTGACTTATGATGTAACACCCAAATTTAAAAATTAAAATTCATTGTTTTCAAGTCTAGTTAATCGTATTTCTTATGGTGTCTTGTTGTTCTTACTCTAGCTCCTTGCTAATGGTATTGTTGTACATTTTGGTGATTTATGATACTTCCATCATAAAAAAAGATTGATAAAAACATGTGAAAAAATCTGTGCGGGTTGTGATGGGTCTTGCGAACGGATTTATGAAAATTCAAAAAACCTCAATACAAATCATGCGGATTATTAAATTAATGAGGGTCAAATAAGGGACTGATTATTGATGGGCCTTTGATCATTAACGAAATGCTTTCTTGGACTAAAAAAATTAAATAAAAAGCTGTTCTTTTTAAGATCAATTTTGAAAAGGCTTTTAACAATATCCAATTTGGAATTTCATCATTTCTATGTTGGAGCAAATGAATTTCCCCCCGAGATGGAGGACTTGGGTTAAAGGAATTTTAGCCTCGACAAGATCTTCTTTATTAGCTAATGGTTCCCTCACTTTTGAATCCGACTTCCAACAAGGCATAAGACAAGGTAACCCTCTATCCCCGTTTCTCTTTATTATTGTTATGGATGATTTGGTGTGTATGATAAACAAAGCGGTTGAGATTGGGATTTTTAATGGGATCTCTTGTCCTAATGGGGGCCTATTATTTCCCATCTCCTTTTTGTAGATGACGTGCTTTTAGTTGGTGAATGGACTAAAGACAACGTTCTCAACAAGGCAAGGATTCTTAGATGCTTCCATCTTGTTTCTGGATAAAAAAAAATAAACTACTCAAAGTCAAAGTTTTTTTGGTGTAAGGGTGGATAGCGAGGAAACCTTGTCCTTTGCTAGTGTGATTGGTTGGGACATGGGAGTCGTTCCATATGTGTATCTTGGGCTTGTAATTAGAGCCAATATGAATAGGCTAAGCCATTGGACGTCGGTGTTAGTTACTTTTGATAAACGCCTCTCTTTACCCTTTCAACCAGGGGAAGATTCACTCTTTTGAAGGCAGACTTGGAAACATTACCTACTTATTATTTTTTTCCTTGTTTAAAGCTCCAACATCAATTCTAGCAAAACTAGAAGCAAAAAGGCAAAAACTTTTTTGGGGTGGAAATAACGAGGAAAACAAAATTAATTGGGTTAGTTTGAAAAACATCTCTTCCCGAATTGAAGTGGGTGGTTTGGGTCTTACTTTGCTTGGAGACGCAAACATCGCTCTTCTTACTAAGTAGTGGTGGTGGAGGTTCAAAATTGAAACAAATGCTTTATGTAGGAAAGTGGTGCTATCCATTCATAGCTTAAATCGCTTGTGGCCTATTCTTCCATACTCCAAGTGGTCCCGGGTCTTGGAGTACAATTGCAAAACTTGAAAATCAATTGGCTCATTCGAACGTAACTTTGGGGAGTTTTATTAAAGGGGAAGTGGGAAGCGATGACAAAATTCGCTTTTTATTTGACCCGTGGTTATCCGCGGACCTTTGCGCAACACTTTTCCAAACCTTTTCTCTATAGATTAGCTGATTAGGACAAAGTAAGGTTGTTTGAAAACTACTTTGAGATGGAAAATAGGGCTGTGTCATGGAAGTGGTAATGGAAAAGTTTTTTTAACGGGGTGGAAGAAGTCGAGCTTCAAGATTGCACTCGGATGTTGGGTAATTTCTTGTTCGATGATGTATTGCAAAATACATCCATTATCATGTAAAGTTTGTATAATTTTCGTATCGTTTTCGTTAGTTTATAGTTAGAATTAGTTACTTCTGGATCGTTTGTGTTTTACAGGGCTTGGTTGATAAACGTAGCTGAAAAAATTGGAAAACGAGCTAAATTGTGCAAAAACCAAGTGTCGGGATGTGAACGAATGATCAAGCGTTGAATCGGAATGAAAAATCAAGTTTTAATACCTATCATGCTACGCGGCAGGATTTGAGGATGTCTTCGCGTGCCGCGAAGGCTTTAAGTTGACCGGGTTGACCATTAACATGTCGCGTCGTGCGATGGAGAAGTTATTATCCCTCTGCGTAGCGCGAAGGGGTTTAATTACGCGGCACTGTTATTTTGGGATTAGGATTCTTGTTATAAACAATATTTATACATCTTTAAACCCTAGTTACGAATTTACATCAATTAGGGACGAAAATCAGCTGGAAGTTTGGAACTTTTAGAGTGTTTTCGAGACGTTGAAGCCATTAGTTGAATATTTGAAGCGGAGGAAGTCTCCGGGTCATGCTTTTATTATCCGGGTTTTATCATTCTTTGTTTCTAATTTCAATCATGTCTTTTGCCCTTGAAAATACTCTATGTTCGTATTCGTTTATAACTGTTGTTTGCTAATTTCTTGTTTCTACCTAGACTTGGATAATGGATTTATAAAGTTTTGATTTTTATTATGTTTAATTAATTATTTATGGATTTTTCTATAAAAGTAGTCGGTTTGATATATTGGTTTAATGTGTTTGCATGCTTTAAGTTGTTTATCTAACTTTTGTTGCTTCGTATGAATTTTGGTGAGTGTCTATATCACGGAATAGATTCATGCTAGGTTATAAATTAATTTTATAATCTTTAGGGTTAATTGCGCAATACACCTTAGAAGTAATAGTTGGTAATTTAATAAATTAAAGTGTTCTACTAATTTCAATAGCTGTGAGGTGCGAAATTATTGTTAGGTCTTCGTCATTAAATTGCTAGGTGGATATCCTTGAGGAGACTAAACTAGGTTCCTTAGTGATAGTTGTCTAACAAGTTTAACTGAAATTCCAAACTTATCCTAGGTTTATAACCCGTGAGGGAGTGAATCGTATAGGGTACTTTTGTAAACCTAGATAACCTGTGAAGGAGTCTAGTAACCGGTAATCATAACAGACTATTTAGAATTACATAAGTGCCTCCTTGTGAAGGGTCGAGGGTCTTGTTTGGTGTCTCGATAGGTTTAGCACATAAAGATCTCGGTTCCATAATAATTAATAAACATAATAAGTCATTGCTAAAATAAATCTGGAATCCAGCCTAGGCAGTTGTTTCCACCAATCGATTAAAACCCTAGTTAATTTGTGATTCGTTAATTTTACCTAACTAATTTAATTTAGTTTGCAATTTTCGGATATTTAGAACCCCCCCCCCTTAATATAAAAATGGTTAGTGTCGTGTCCGTGTCAGTTTAGGTCTAGATAGAGTCTAGTTAACGTAATTAGAGAGTCTCGTGAGTTCGATACTCGGACTTACTTTAGCTATACTACATTGATCGGTATACTTGTTGGTTGTGTGGTTTAGGTTTAGATAGAGTCTAAGTTTATAAATTTAAAACTTAGAGTGTCTAGATTAGGTTAATTTAGTTTATTTTTATTTGACCACTTTTAGCAGATCATTCAATGCCTCCAACCAGATACCGTTGCACGTCCTTGATTGGATCAAAAGGATTAAAAAGCTGATGATCTTTGCTTGGAAAGCCAACCAATGTAGGATTCTTGTAACACCTCGAAAATTCACGTTCTATAATGTATTGACACGTGTCATAAGCTTTGAACGTGTGCAAGAATACTTTAGAGGGACTAAAGTTGACAAACGATGAAACTATGTAAATATAAGGGTTCAAAGTGTCAACAATGAATAAATACACTTTGCAATAACCCTACATAATGTTTATAACCTAAAACGAATAGATCATGGATCATACGAAGCGAATTGTGAAAGAAAGTGAGAGATTACAAACGACAGGGGTTAAATGTGTCAACATGTTAAGATATACCTCTGAGTGACCTTTTAAGCAAACCCGAAGCTTTGTAACGATTAAATATGCTCACTAGAATGTACCATAAAAATTTCACCAAGTTTCGTTATCGTATGAGCAAGTTGTGATAAAATTCGTGTGCGAGGGGTTAAAGCGTCAACGTTGAAAGTTAGGCCTTTTCGGGTAACGATAAAGTTACCCGGGGACTTAACAAAGTGGGTCTATGTCTTGAAGCCCTTATAGATCAATAACGAGGGTTCAAAATGCAAGAAACAAGTATCTGTACAAAGTTTGAAGAGCCAAGGACTAAAACTGCAATTTATCAAAATTTTGTTGGAAGACCTTAGGGGCTCGCGTAGCGCGAGCGTATAGGCTCAGGCAGTCGCGCTACGCGACTGCCATATCTGGACAGAAACATATATTTCTTGATTCTTTGTCTGCCCATTGAACTTGGATGCAACTTTGATCGATTTTTCACAACCCTTGGCCCCTAAAACAACCTCTAGAACAACTAGGACACTTGTTGATTAGTTGTGGTTGGATGGTAGACTTAGATGTCAAAGATTTGTGGTGTTTAAACCACTATAAAAGGGCCTTAGTAGCAACCTTTGTTTCTCACACCTTCATTCTCAAATCTGATCATTTAAGGGACTTCCAAGCAGATCAAAGGCCTTCCTAATCATCATTTATCACTTGTAAGTATGCTAGACCCTTCTTAATTAAGTCTTGCTTTATATTTAGCTTGAAAGTCAACATATCGTAATTAGCGATTGACTTCGTGATTAATTAACGATAGCTCAGTAATATCCCGAATTAAAAGTACCGTTAGATAGGTAATTATATGGGTATTAAACCCTTATAAGGGCACGTACTGATTCCAGACCTAAATAGGTCGTTTGCCGAGTCAAACGTTGACCGAAAAAGTCAACAGTTTTGTAAATTACGATTTAATACACGATTAGCAATCCGAGAGGCGTGTAACCTGTTTTAACCTTAATATAACTTGGTAATAAGTATAAAAACTTGTTCATACTTGTCCGACTCGACAAATTTCCGTTTAAACCCGGTTCGGAACCGAAAGACGCAAAACTTTGACTTTTGCTTTGACTTCGGTTCTGACCCGTTTTAGTTTGATTTGGAATTGCCTTAGTGCTTCATTAGGGTTGGGTTACATGATGGTATAAGCCTCTGTACTTGTTTCGTTGATTATCCGATTCGTTCGCGCGGTTCCGTTAAATGCTTAAAATGGACCGTAATGCCCTTATAACCGTACAACGAGAATTTTGAAAATGTGGAAGTACAATAATCTTAGTTACTGATTATTAAACATGTACGTAAATTTTCACGTCAATCGGAAGTCTAGATTAAGAGATATGCGCATTAGCGTAAATAATAAGCTTTTTATTAATTAAACGGCGCGATTAGCGCATAGCCTATCTAAACCCGATTTTCGGTACCAAAACTTTTACCCACTAATGTAATATAATATTTTAGGATTTTTGAAGATTTTTAATTATTTTAAACGGATCATAACCAAAGGTTATAGCCTCGATTCGGTTAATACCGATTGTACCCTTTTCGTCATAAAACGAGTTTTTCATAACATTTAGGCACCGAACCTTTGGCTACTGATCACATATGTTAAATGAAGTATTTTGAACTTTAAAACCTGATTAGAAACTCAGGATTCCCATTTAAACCTGAAAGTCGCTTTAAACCGACATTTACGCGTGTTAAGCGCGTAGTATGCGTTAAAGCTATTTTAAACACCTAAGACTAAATACCTACTGATGTAACTTATTAAAATAAGTTATTTTACTGATTTGATCAGACCCAAATCACAGAAGTCAAATAAATCCCTTTTATAATCTTTAAAAATGACCAAAATACCCCTACGGGGCTTAATTAGTGTTTTAACTCGTTTTGGGCATTATGGAAGGTATCATTATGATATCACAACATATTTTAAGCATATTAACTTTGGAAACCTGTTCGCGACCTATTCGGTTACCCGTTACGCGTTATTCGCGTTCGGATCGGTTTATATAACTAGTTTATATAAGTTAGCCGAAACGGGTCAAACCTTATCGGTTTTATCTCAAAATTCAGAGTGTGTATGAAATACCCATATTAGACAAGTCTTCAAACTTGTCGGGTCTAAAACACGTTCTATTCCGGTCTTCGCTTAATCATGCGTTTGAACCGTTTATTTCCTTAAGACTAACCGGTCTAAGCTTAGGCTTACTTACAGACCCGTTAGCATCCTAATTAATTATTTATACAATCATTCCAGACTAGAGCCTTCCGGTAAATGGTACCTACGCTTACTTAAAGTGAATACGGCTGAGTTATTAAATTCTTACTATTTAAGACAGGAGCTAGCTCAGGTAAATACTCTTAACTTATTTTCCCTATACGGGCTTGGAATACGGTATAATGATACCGCTTGGTCGGGTATTGAATATTTAATCTTATTATGGTTAAATTATTGAGGTAACCCGGTTTAATCTGTGTTGTTTGAAATAAAGACCTTTAGGGGTTAATGACCATGTCCCGGATATCCCTGACATCATTGTATTATAAAATGGCCACGCCTTAAGCACGCGGTGTAGGCATACACTGAAAGTTGCTTAAAGGGAAACGGTATCTCACTCTCTTGTGGGCTTATACTTGTGGCGTGTCTGTTAACCTTGACTCGGTTTCTACATCGGGCCCTAAATGTATAACGAACATGTAAATCTGTATACAAGGTTATAACTATAATTGTTCCAAGTTAAAAAGGTTAATTATGCCTCTGCGCATTTTAATCAAATGATAATAGATATTTTGTGCCACGTGCATTCAAATCAATTTTCTTAAACTCTTTTCAAATGAGTCGGTTGAGTGTATTTACCAGTGAAAACTGACGTATTTTCCAAAAAGGGTTAAGTGACAGGTACTGAACGTAATTGGCTGGAAGCTCAGGGCGCTAATAAGGAATCTTGCAAGTTCTAGGCGTCTAAAGTCTGTTGAACAAGTGATATGTTTTAAGATCCGCCTGTGGATCCCTTACTTTCCGTTGTAATACTGGATATTACTTTATACTCGGAAATGTAATAATATTTATCTTTGCTTCCGCAGTGCATTCATATATGTTGTGTTGTTTGACTATTATGTTGCCAACCACGTCACGATACTCCCCACCGGGCCCACCGGTGACACGTGGAAATTCGGGGTGTGACAGGTTGGTATCAGAGCCAACACTGAGTGAATTAAACACTAGTCTTTTGTGTTTAATCTCAGTTACACAATTGCACATTCTTGAGTCTAGACGAGAACATAGGACAAATTCTAATTTGTTTTTGGAGTCCTTTGTTATTTTTCTGATTAAGCTCTTGCATGGGCAAATCAATTTTATTAGAAGTCCCGTTTAGGGCAACCATATACTTGTTAAATTTTTAAAGGAACGATTATGTTTAAATTATCATTCCTATATTATAAGATCTACCATTATAATAAAATGGCAAAATCTCAAAAGGACAAGACCTAGTCACGTGTCATTTTAAGACCGGGCCAAGATGGTAGTTCCATAATTAGATTAAGATCCATATTTAACACCTCAATTTAGGATTGTCCTGCGATAAATATTAATAAGAATCTTAAGAGTGAAACCTAGCCTTCGGGTCATTTTAAGGCCGGGCCATGATGGTAAGACCTGTTTAAAAGATTCGAATCCCTGTTAACATCTGAAATTATGTTAACACTCCTGGCAGGCGTGATTCGTTAAAATCACACACATCATTTATATATATGGATTCTTTAAAAAGATCCCTAACCCAACTTAATGATCTCTGAATTATTGGTTTAGATCATCAATTAAGATGATCATACTTTGACCATATATTGGTAAAATATTGCCTACGGGCTATAATGTATTGTCCATTTGAGACATTGACATTTGATCTTTATGATTTCTTGTCTATAGCGGTGAGCTATGCTCAAGCCTATTAGTCTGTATGATCAATGCGATCCTGACTACTATCATCAAATGAAGATGATCATATAATAAACATCCCTTAGAAGGGAAATGCCTACGAGCTATAGTTAATGCCCTCTGAGACTAAAGACAGTGGTAGCAATGACTCCCTGTCAGATAAAGGTAATGAACTAGGTTCAAACCTTAATGCTTTGATTCTCTGAAATCATAGCGTATAATTTATAAATGTCCTTTTGACCAGGCCTATTGTGCCAGTATACCTTAATGTTTTGATTCTTTGAAATCATAGGTTAAATAAAAATGTCCACGAGACTAGGCCTTTTGTGCCACAAATGAAACTGTTATTGTTTTATAATTAGGATAAATTATTATAGAGATCCTAAATAAATATGGTAAATAAAATTAACCAAATGTGGTCTCCGTTTACCATGGTTAACGAATTACCCTAGGGGGGCAATTCCATAATAAACTCCCAAATGAACTATTGCCCTTGTTTTCTGCAACAGTTAAATTGTAATGGCTAACTCAGACGAGGGTAATAGTCATCCAGCGGAGGTTAATAATGACGCCCAAATAAATCTAACGGGTGCGGAATTGAAAGCGATCATAGACGGCGCTGTTACACAGGCTTTGAAAAGGCAGTACGAAGAGTATAGTAGGACCCTATCTACACAGCCTTCAAAGCCTAAAACACACTCTGAAGCTCACAGCAAGCCACCTCCCAAGAAAGATGATCCCAAGAATGGAGATGACGATCGTCGCTCCTCGAACCATCACAGTGATCCGTCTCAACAGATCATACTGAATAAAGGACCCCATGATAAGGGTTGCTCCTACAAGTACTTTGTGTCATGTAAACCCCGGGATTTTACAGGGGAGAAAGGAGCCATTGACTGTATGACATGGCTGGACGAGATGGATACTATTGTGGATATCAGCGGATGCGCTGAGAGGGATGTAGTGAAGTATGTATCCCAATCATTCAAGGGAGAGGCGCTAGCGTGGTGGAAGGCTCTCATTCAAGCTACTGGGAAGATCCCACTTTACAACATGTCATGAGAACAGTTTGTTGCTCTCATTAGGGAGAACTACTGCCCTCAACACGAGGTCGAAAGAATTGAATCTGACTTCTTATCATTGGTGATGACAAACTTAGATTGTCAAGCTTACCTCACCAGTTTCAATACCCTGTCCAGACTGGTTCCTTACCTTGTAACACCAGAGCCCAAGCGAATTGCTCGCTTCATCGGGGGTTTAGCCCCAGAAATCAAAGCCAGTGTTAAGGCTTCAAGACCTACTACATTCAGGTCAACGGCAGATATGTCATTATCTCTCACACTCGATGTGGTCAGAAACAAGGCTGCCAAAGTCTCTGAAGATGGAAAGCGTAAAAGGGAGGACGAGAATTCTCATCGCTCCGATAGGAAGAGGAATTCTGAAGATAAGAAGAGTTCCGGGTTCAAGAGAGACAACCAGCAGTCGGGAGAGAAGACCAGGTGCGAAACTTGTAGGAAATACCATCTGGGGAAATGCAGATTTGAGTCTCAGCCTCTACCGTGTGGAATTTGCAAGTCAAAGGAACATAAAACCCTGGATTGCAAGAAGATAAAGGATGCAACCTGTTATGGTTGCAACGAGAAGGGGCATATCAAGACCAACTGCCCTAGGAATCAGATGGACGCCTAAGAGATGATACTTTGGAAAATACTCCAGCAAATCCTAGATGATATTTTATATCTATTATGAATCACTTTTTTTTTTCTCTGATATCCTTTTTGGCAAACTTTCAAACTAACTAAATTCATCAGTATAATAAAGACAGATGTGACTTTTGATCCCCTGTCAAAAAGGTGATGGACTAGGTCCAACCCTTAAATGCCATTGATGGTCTTTTGTGACCTAGGCTAAGCGATATTAATATAAATTTTAAAATGACGTTCATTAAGAATGTTAGTGCCTTATTGGCCTGTACGGTTTAATAAAACCATGGTTAGTATAAAGCTATGAGGATGAGGAATATCAGTTGTCGGATCGCAACCAAGAAGTTGATTCGTTTAGAAATAAGGACTATTTTTCTGTTCCTAAAAAAAAAAAAAAAAAAAAAAATGGTGGAATCGGCCGTCCCCGGAATCGAACCTGGGTCTGGGCCGCACCCTTTCGCGCGCCTAGCCAACTGAGCTAGGTGCCTAGTTTGTGAAAATTTCCATTCTAATTAAATATAAACACATGTAGTTGATATCTCCTTAATCTCTATCGATTTCGAATACCAATGGTATGACAAAAGCACTATATGAAGATTGGTATATCTTAATAAGTTCCATAGATTGCTTCCATGCCTGATCAGTATGGAGGTTTAATGCATGGAACCACAAAGATATCTCAATAATCATACGGTACTAAAGTCAACTGCTAGTATTCAAAGAAGATATCCAGAATGAAAATTGTCCAGGAAATATTCCAGATTAAGAATTCGTGGACTAGTAACATAAATGTGTCACTTATTTGACACAAGCAATGATGAGTGAACTGGAGCCTGAGATATGGGAATCTCTATAACCTCCTTGTGCCTTGATTATCTCCTCCTAAGATTACCCTGTTTACTTCGGGGAGACAGGTAGAGTTAAGTTAAAAATCCCATTTGGGGCTGCATTTTTATGAAATCTCCAAGACAACTAGTACCATTATGGGCAGAATCGAAAACCCTGGTTAAGTAAGTTTTAAGACTTAGATTCTTAAAGCCAAACTCAATATCCTGAGAATTCGGTATAGTAAATTATGAAAGACGGTTCATTGTTCTAAGGCATTGTTTACCGCAACCCTATTTAAACAACGATTAAGAATCGCCATCAACTACCCAGGATAGTCGATTGTTCGACTAACTGTAAAGATTAGCTATTTCTTAAGATTAAATTTTGAGCGATGGTTGGAATAACCATCTCACCTTAAGATAAGCTTTTCTATAATAGCTGTTATATAAGTATCAAGGCTACCCCTTTTGAATACCTTGTATAAATGACATGTTAAACGTCTATTGTTAGGACAATAGATGGGTAAGTTCAATTATAAAGATCTGAAAGTTGCCTAGGAAACAACAAATAAGATCGTATAAATCCATACTCGATTGTAAGTTGCCAGTATATGGCAGGAAATCGAGAATTTATGAAAATAGCAAACCTCTTAATTTCTTGTTAAGGAATGAGGTTCAACAATAGATATCATCCAGGAAGGGTGTGCAACTTGTTAGATTATCTGGCTAATTAAGCTCCGAGTATATAGAATCATTCGAAGGAAATCGAATGTATCAAGATCAAATAGCTTACGAGCTAGGACCTAATTAAGGGCTTGATGGAACGCGCAATGTGACCCACACTAATGATTTAGCGACGTGTCACCAATAAATCGAAAAGCGCTGTCACATAATGATATGCAGGACTATGATAGTATGGGCAACCTGTGTCGATTAAGGACCGACAGGATTGGAAGCTCCAAAAAGATACATGTGCCTATTATAAAGGTCAAGTGGGATGCCCGAAGAGGTCCCGAATTCACGTGGGAAGTTGGATCCACGATGAAAGAGAAGTACCCTTACTTATTTCAGTAAATCTCGGGTCGAGATTTATTTTAAGGGGGTGAGGATGTAACACCTCGAAAATTCACGTTCTATAATGTATTGACACGTGTCATAAGCTTTGAACGTGTGCAAGAATACTTTAGAGGGACTAAAGTTGACAAACGATGAAACTATGTAAATATAAGGGTTCAAAGTGTCAACAATGAATAAATACACTTTGCAATAACCCTACATAATGTTTATAACCTAAAACGAATAGATCATGGATCATACGAAGCGAATTGTGAAAGAAAGTGAGAGATTACAAACGACAGGGGTTAAATGTGTCAACATGTTAAGATATACCTCTGAGTGACCTTTTAAGCAAACCCGAAGCTTTGTAACGATTAAATATGCTCACTAGAATGTACCATAAAAATTTCACCAAGTTTCGTTATCGTATGAGCAAGTTGTGATAAAATTCGTGTGCGAGGGGTTAAAGCGTCAACGTTGAAAGTTAGGCCTTTTCGGGTAACGATAAAGTTACCCGGGGACTTAACAAAGTGGGTATATGTCTTGAAGCCCTTATAGATCAATAACGAGGGTTCAAAATGCAAGAAACAAGTGTCTGTACAAAGTTTGAAGAGCCAAGGACTAAAACTGCAATTTATCAAAATTTTGTTGGAAGACCTTAGGGGCTCGCGTAGCGCGAGCGTATAGGCTCAGGCAGTCGCGCTACGCGACTGCCATATCTGGACAGAAACATATATTTCTTGATTCTTTGTCTGCCCATTGAACTTGGATGCAACTTTGATCGATTTTTCACAACCCTTGGCCCCTAAAACAACCTCTAGAACAACTAGGACACTTGTTGATTAGTTGTGGTTGGATGGTAGACTTAGATGTCAAAGATTTGTGGTGTTTAAACCACTATAAAAGGGCCTTAGTAGCAACCTTTGTTTCTCACACCTTCATTCTCAAATCTGATCATTTAAGGGACTTCCAAGCAGATCAAAGGCCTTCCTAATCATCATTTATCACTTGTAAGTATGCTAGACCCTTCTTAATTAAGTCTTGCTTTATATTTAGCTTGAAAGTCAACATATCGTAATTAGCGATTGACTTCGTGATTAATTAACGATAGCTCAGTAATATCCTGAATTAAAAGTACCGTTAGATAGGTAATTATATGGGTATTAAACCCTTATAAGGGCACGTACTGATTCCAGACCTAAATAGGTCGTTTGCCGAGTCAAACGTTGACCGAAAAAGTCAACAGTTTTGTAAATTACGATTTAATACACGATTAGCAATCCGAGAGGCGTGTAACCTGTTTTAACCTTAATATAACTTGGTAATAAGTATAAAAACTTGTTCATACTTGTCCGACTCGACAAATTTCCGTTTAAACCCGGTTCGGAACCGAAAGACGCAAAACTTTGACTTTTGCTTTGACTTCGGTTCTGACCCGTTTTAGTTTGATTTGGAATTTCCTTAGTGCTTCATTAGGGTTGGGTTACATGATGGTATAAGCCTCTGTACTTGTTTCGTTGATTATCCGATTCGTTCGCGCGGTTCCGTTAAATGCTTAAAATGGACCGTAATGCCCTTATAACCTTACAACGAGAATTTTGAAAATGTGGAAGTACAATAATCTTAGTTACTGATTATTAAACATGTACGTAAATTTTCACGTCAATCGGAAGTCTAGATTAAGAGATATGCACATTAGCGTAAATAATAAGCTTTTTATTAATTAAACGGCGCGATTAGCGCATAGCCTATCTAAACCCGATTTTCGGTACCAAAACTTTTACCCACTAATGTAATATAATATTTTAGGATTTTTGAAGATTTTTAATTATTTTAAACGGATCATAACCAAAGGTTATAGCCTCGATTCGGTTAATACCGATTGTACCCTTTTCGTCATAAAACGAGTTTTTCATAACATTTAGGCACCTAACCTTTGGCTACTGATCACATATGTTAAATGAAGTATTTTGAACTTTAAAACCTGATTAGAAACTCAGGATTCCCATTTAAACCTGAAAGTCGCTTTAAACCGACATTTACGCGTGTTAAGCGCGTAGTTTGCGTTAAAACTATTTTAAACACCTAAGACTAAATACCTACTGATGTAACTTATTAAAATAAGTTATTTTACTGATTTGATCAGACCCGAATCACAGAAGTCAAATAAATCCCTTTTATAATCTTTAAAAATGACCAAAATACCCCTACGGGGCTTAATTAGTGTTTTAACTCGTTTTGGGCATTATGGAAGGTATCATTATGATATCACAACATATTTTAAGCATATTAACTTTGGAAACCTGTTCGCGACCTATTCGGTTACCCGTTACGCGTTATTCGCGTTCGGATCGGTTTATATAACTAGTTTATATAAGTTAGCCGAAACGGGTCAAACCTTATCGGTTTTATCTCAAAATTCAGAGTGTGTATGAAATACCCATATTAGACAAGTCTTCAAACTTGTCGGGTCTAAAACACGTTCTATTCCGGTCTTCGCTTAATCATGCGTTTGAACCGTTTATTTCCTTAAGACTAACCGGTCTAAGCTTAGGCTTACTTACAGACCCGTTAGCATCCTAATTAATTATTTATACAATCATTCCAGACTAGAGCCTTCCGGTAAATGGTACCTACGCTTACTTAAAGTGAATACGGCTGAGTTATTAAATTCTTACTATTTAAGACAGGAGCTAGCTCAGGTAAATACTCTTAACTTATTTTCCCTATACGGGCTTGGAATACGGTATAATGATACCGCTTGGTCGGGTATTGAATATTTAATCTTATTATGGTTAAATTATTGAGGTAACCCGGTTTAATCTGTGTTGTTTGAAATAAAGACCTTTAGGGGTTAATGACCATGTCCCGGATATCCCTGACATCATTGTATTATAAAATGGCCACGCCTTAAGCACGCGGTGTAGGCATACACTGAAAGTTGCTTAAAGGGAAACGGTATCTCACTCTCTTGTGGGCTTATACTTGTGGCGTGTCTGTTAACCTTGACTCGGTTTCTACATCGGGCCCTAAATGTATAACGAACATGTAAATCTGTATACAAGGTTATAACTATAATTGTTCCAAGTTAAAAAGGTTAATTATGCCTCTGCGCATTTTAATCAAATGATAATAGATATTTTGTGCCACGTGCATTCAAATCAATTTTCTTAAACTCTTTTCAAATGAGTCGGTTGAGTGTATTTACCAGTGAAAACTGACGTATTTTCCAAAAAGGGTTAAGTGACAGGTACTGAACGTAATTGGCTGGAAGCTCAGGGCGCTAATAAGGAATCTTGCAAGTTCTAGGCGTCTAAAGTCTGTTGAACAAGTGATATGTTTTAAGATCCGCCTGTGGATCCCTTACTTTCCGTTGTAATACTGGATATTACTTTATACTCGGAAATGTAATAATATTTATCTTTGCTTCCGCTGTGCATTCATATATGTTGTGTTGTTTGACTATTATGTTGCCAACCACGTCACGATACTCCCCACCGGGCCCACCGGTGACACGTGGAAATTCGGGGTGTGACAATTCTTTCCAGGAATAAGCTTGAAAGGCAAAACGTGAATGTCGAATCTACTGTTTGTAGTTATGTTCAGATGGGGAGGAGACATGTGACCATCTTTTTACTAGATGTACTTTTGCCTCTCATATGTGGTCGACTATCTCTAGTTGGTGCAAGACGCCCCCTATTTTCTCTTTCTCTGCTTCGGACATCTACTAGGTACGCAAGAACCAAACTTTCAGCATAATTAAAAGTGAAATTTTGTTTAGCATTATTCTTTCGACTACTTGGATTATTTGGAAAGCTAGAAACGAGTGGGTATTCTCTTCGGGAGTCGTGAACGATGCCAAGCGGTGGATGATATTATATCGTGTAGTTTCTTTTGGATAAAAAATAGATTTCCGTGTAAAGATTTAGTGTGGTCGGATTGGGTAAAATGTCCTTTGTAATGTCTTTCTTGTTTTGTTGGTTCCTAGCTCCTTACTAATTTTTACGAAAGTAACGGTTCAAAAAAAAGTTAGATCACAATGTAATTTACCTTAATTAGGCTTAACACCCTCGTAATCTAAGATAAGCTTTTTTTTTTTTTTTTTTTTTTTTTCCCTCTCTTAAAAGGGCTTATTACATATTTCCCCAAACAAATAATTCAATTACATATTTTTCCCTCCTAAACCATATGAATTACATATTTCCTCTTTTCATCAAAATTACTCTTATTAATTACTATTTTACCCTTAATGAACTTATTAAATGACTAATTGCATATTTCCCCTTTCTACCATCAATTACATATTTCTCTAATTCTTCTATTTTCTCAATTCCTCTAATATTCACCAAATGTTTACTGTTATTATTTCATCGATTCGGTTTTCGGGTTTGTCGGATCGAATTTTTTTGGGTCAAAACTGAATTCAAATTCAGTGTGGTTTTCAGAACGAGTCATCATAAAAATGAGATATTTTTGTTCATGTCATAGCGGGTTCGGGTCAAAACAGGTTTTAATTCAAAATGATACGGTTCCAAGGAACTTTAACTCTAGTATTTCACCGATTTTTTTACTGTTGTTGAGTGAGTAACTTAAAATAAGAAGAATATAAAACAAATTTATTAATTATAAAAAGAAAAGAAACCTGTGCGACGATTTCAATTACCTATTTACCACAAAAACATATTGAATATTTTAATATTTTGTTGTTATATTATATTATAATAATATTATTTTATTATAATTATAATATATATTAAAACATATCATGGAGCTACAATACACACATTATCCTTCATACACACAATGGTATTATATTTTGTGAATGAAAATATCTATTGGCTAAGGGTATACATGTCATAAAAAAGAATGGGGTCCACTTCAATTTTTTTCTTCCTTCTCTATTTTGTTCTTTGTTCATTTACTTTTATCACTTTTCTTATGAAAATAATAGTTAGAAACGAATTATAATACAAGAGAAATTAATAAAAGAGAAATTTTTATAAAAGTTGTCGGTTTGGTATATTGGTTTAATGTGTTTGCATTCTTAAGTTGTTTATCTAACTTTTGTTGCTTCGTATGAATTTTGGTAAGTGTCTATATCACGGAATAGATTCATGCTAGGTTATAAATTAATTTTATAATCTTTAGGGTTAATTGCGCAATACACGTTACAAGTAATAATTGGTAATTTAATAAATTAAAGTGTTCTACTAATTTCAATCGTTGTGAGGCGCGAGATTATTGTTAGGTCTTCGTCGTTAAATTGCTAGGTAGGATATCTGTGAGGAGTCTGAACTAGTTTCCTTAGTGATAGTTCTCTAATAAGTTAAACTGAAATTCCAAACTTATCCTAGGTTTATAACCCGTGAAGGAGTGAATCGTATTAGGGTACTTTTGTAAACCTAGATAACCTGTGAATGAGTCTAGTAACCGGTAATCATAACAGCCTATTCAGAGTTCCATAAGTGTTTCCTTGAGAAGGGTCGAGGGTCTTGTTCGGGGTCTCGATAGGTTTAGCACATAAAGATCCCCGTTCCATAATAGTTAATAAACATAATAAGTCATTGCTAAAATAAATCAGGAATCCAGTCTAGACAGTCTGTCACGGCCCCAACCCCGGTTTGACCCGGTCAAGAGCCGCGGGACAGGAACCCGTGTTATTTATTAATTGATGCGACAGCGGAAGATTCAACAGGATCTTTTTAAACTTGTAATGCCCGATTATTTTATTTCATAATTCGGGATAAACCCCCGTAATTTTTACAATAGAGGAATTTCACAAGGAAATTCCCTGATTTACAAAACATGTTTATTTATTTAATTGAGCCACTACTTCAAGCTTTGTTAGTGCTCCGTAGCACTTTTTCTTGGTTCACAGTAGTCACCTGAAATATGTTTTGAAAATATTTTGTCAGCGGGGAAATACTGGTGAATCATTCATTTTGATAAAACGACGCATAGTTATAAATTACAGCATAAGAGCGATTACAATGGCTTTTATCTTATTTTTATCTGGCGCAGTGTCACCTCCTGGTGACGATGGTCATACCACTATTGGGTCTTTCCCCAAGTAGTGATGATTATCACTGTTAGAATTTATTAGCCTAACTGTGAGAAAATAGTAATGTGCACAATACCCCACTAGCCAGTGATTCAAGATAACCACGACTTAATCCCTGTAATTATAACTTTTGAAAATAAATGGAGTATTGTAAAATACTTTTGATAAAAGAGAATGACTCACATTGCAGAATTAAACGGGCAGAGTTTAGCCTACTGATTAGCCTTGTAACCTAATTTAAATAATAATGCACACGAACTAGGTCAGTAACTAATACAGCATTTACGATAACTCACGAGATTAAAACCCTCACAACGAATGACAAAGTGAAATACTTAAACATCCATCGAATTCATGAGGAATGACAAAGTATGGCCCTAATGTGGGCAGCACTTAAACATCCATTTGATAGTTTAAATCAATCGGACATTGAATCGTAGCAGCGATCGAGTTAATACCCTGTATCGTAGCAGCGCCTTGCTATATTGAAATTCAATTTTGAGCAGTATACTTTCGTTTTTGAGATTTGGTTTCGACACTAGTGAACTGCCCATGACCCATCCTATTTATAGCTGAAAAATGGGTCTCACGCGGCCAGCGTGAGCCCCCCTTGATCTTTACGCGGCCCGCGAGGGACACCTATTCGTAGATTAGGGCATCCGTGTCACCCCTAGGTCTGCCACGTGGATGCCACGTGGCCTTGAACGCTTATCCGGTCAAACACACATTAACGCGGCCCGCGTAAGGGTTTGCCTATCCTTTACGCGGCCCGCGAGAGGACCAAAAATATGATTTTCTTGGTTTTTGATATGGATTAGGGTTTTAGGGGTCTGGGTTTTTACTTACGGGTAGTTTTAGGACATTTTTGAAGGGTTGGTACAACTCTAGCGTACTCGAAGAATGTCGAAGTATACCCTCGACAATCTACATCCACCATCCGGTGGTTCAGAAATTTATTCGTCATTTGTTCTTTCTCATGCTCGGGACAGAATTTTCTTTCCGCCAGTCGCTTAAATTCTTCCCAACTCATGGAATAGGCTACATCGCTTCTCTTGGCTTGAAGTACCGTATTCCACCATTCTAGCGCCCCTTCTTTGAAAAGATGAGACGCGTACATGACCTTGTCTTCTTCAGCACATTTACTTATTTTAATCACCGCCTCGGTTTTCTCTAACCAACGCAGTGCAGCAGTCACCCCTTCGTTACCTGCAAATTCAACTGGTTTGCAGGCAAGAAATTCCTTGTAAGTGCAACCAGGCGTTGCAGCTTTCATTTTCTTAAGGAGTGGAGCTTGCATTCCATCGTTGTCGTTATTAGTATGGTTTCCGCCTCCGTTTACACTATTACTAAAATTATCGCCATGTGTACGTTTGCTAGGAATAATTCGTTGAGGTTCAATTGGATTTCAGGCAGCAGCAAGAATTGCTGGAATAGCATTGGCTATTCCCTGAGCAACGATATTCTCGATATCTTGCCTATTCAGAAATTGATCTTCATTGTTTTGTTCAGAATGATTAACTTCATTAACGGGTTCATTACCAGCGTGTTCCATCTGGTAATTAATATAGATAAGTAATTGGCAGAAAATAATTAATAATCAAATAATTGCACATAATCATACTAACACATATAGCCAAAATTGTCGATCTTTCGAGTTCCATTTTTATATATTATAATATGCGTCCGTACAAACTTGTTATCTTACAAAAGTTTTATTTTTTTAAGTTATTTTATACGATTATATTTTGATTATTATATTATTATTAAACACATGCTTCCACTATTCCATGCTATCCCATCAGCTGGTATTTTCAGTAACGACGTTCCCTCTCGTCGTACTTCCAGGAGATCTGTTCTCCCACCTCTCGGATTCGATTCCCTGCATCCACCAGCTCCTCGCCAAAATGGCGGAGTTTAGCTAGGTTCTTATTGCTCATCGGTGGGTTTGGTGCAGGCTCGGGGTCAAACTGAGGGAGAAAGGTATAAGGGTTGTTTAAAAGATTCTGGAATTGCCAATCGTTGGTCCACCATTCTTCCATTTCTCCTAGAGGTCGGGTATTGACAAGGGGATCTGGGGTGGCTGGTTCCAAGTTAATTGGAAGCTGGGTTTCGGTAGGATAAGTGAAAAGGTTTTAATTAACAGGCTTGAGGATATCACAACTTGCTAGTATGTAATCTAGTTATTCCTGTAACAGCATTTCCTCAGCTTGCTTGGAGCTTTCTCCAATCTCTATTTCTTTCCCATTATCCATTGGGTTCTCCCTCTTGGCGACTTTCCTAGTTACTACTTTCCTTCTGCGCACACGCCTCCAACCCACAATTCTTCTTCTCTTCTTTGGCTTGGGTTTCTCCGGAGGTTGAGCTTGAAATTCCATAGGTTCCTCAACATCGGCACAATAACCAGTAAAGTCTTTGGAAACTTCCATATTAACAGAATAGAGATTGAGATTTTGAAGGGCTTCAGATAACTCATTCATGCTGTTTAGCAGATATGAAGAAACACACAAAATTCTAGTTTAAAATTTTTGTAGTTTGAATAATCCCAGAAAGAAATCGAATAATTATACAAATAGATTGATTAAAAAAATATTGCGATTATATATATATATATATATATATATATATATATATATATTTACAAAATACAATTGAAATTTAAAAACATATTACGGGATAATTTATTTCAGTCTATCTTTTCTTACTAAGTTATTTATTTAACGGGCAAAGTTGCTTATAGATGATATAAGTGCTGGTACTAGTTTGGCAATTTAACTATAAGTTAGTTTACTGCTGTAGTAGCTAACATATAGAGATCTGCCCATTGTTCGTCTAATTCATCTTCCCATGGTGGGTTATTGCCTATATCCTGAGTTTCCTTATTACTCATCACTCCTTTTGGTTGTGACTTCTTTATTTTCTCTTAACTTTTTCTAATAATCCAACTTCTTTTATTAGGGGTAAGTGGTTTCTCAAACTGTGCCTTACGGACAAATATTCCTTCCTCAGTATTTGCAGAGTATTTTGAGGAATTTGATTGAGATGAAGTTCCCTTATCTTTTGGTGAACTATCGAATTGACGATAGATGTCCGAAAGTCTTTGCTTACCCATATTGTAACTAACAAATAGTCAGTTAATAAAACACGTAATCACAAGATGGCAACCAGTAAAAATTTAAGTATTTTTAAATACTTAATTGGCTTAAATCAGTGGCTCTGATACCACCTTTTCCAGTCACGGCCCCAGCCCCGGTTTGACCCGGTCAGAAGCCGCGGGATAGGAACCCGTGGTATTTATTAATTGATGCGACAACGGAAGATTCAACGGGATCTTTTTAAACTTGTAATGCCCGATTATTTTATTTCATAATTCGGGATAAACCCCCGTAATTTTTACAATAGAGGAATTTCACAAGGAAATTCCCTGATTTACAAAACATGTTTATTTATTTAATTGAGCCACTACTTCAAGCTTTGTTAGTGCTCCGTAACACTTTTTCTTGGTTCACAGTAGTCAACTGAAACATGTTTTGAAAATATTTTGTCAGCGGGGAAATACTGGTGAATCGTTCATTTTGATAAAACGACGCATAGTTATAAATTACAGCATAAGAGCGATTACAATGGCTTTTATCTTATTTTTATCTGGCGTCGTGTCACCTCCTGGTGACGATGATCATACCACTATTGGGTCTTTCCCCAAGTAGTGATGATTATCACTGTTAGGATTTATTAGCCTAACTGTGAGAAATTAGTAATGTGCACAATACCCCACTAGCTAGTGATTCAAGATAACCACGACTTAATCCCTGTAATTATAACTTTTGAAAATAAATGGAGTATTGTAAAATACTTTTGATAAAAGAGAATGACTCACATTGCAGAATTAAACGGGCATAGTTTAGCCTACTGATTAGCCTTGTAACCTAATTTAAATAATAATGCACACGAACTAGGTCAGTAACTAATACAACATTTACGATAACTCACGAGATTAAAACCCTCACAACGAATGACAAAGTACAATACTTAAACATCCATCGAATTCACGACGAATAACAAAGTATGGCCCTAATGTGGGCAGCACTTAAACATCCATTGGATAGTTTAAATCAATCGGACATTAAATCGTAGCAGCGATCGAGTTAATACCCTGTATCGTAGCAGCGCCTTGCTATATTGAAATTCAATTTTGAGCAGTATACTTTCCTTTTTGAGATTTTGTTTCGACACCAGTGAACTGCCCATGACCCATCCTATTTATAGCTGAAAAATGGGTCTCACGCGGCCCACGTGATCCCCCCTTGATCTTTACGCGGCTCGCGAGGGACACCTATTCGTAGATTAGGGCATCCGTGTCACCCCTAGGTCTGCCACGTGGATGCCACGTGGCCCTGAACGCTTATCCGGTCAAACACACGTTGACGCGGCCCGCGTAAGGGTTTGCCTATCCTTTACGCGGCCCGCGAGAGGACCAAAAATATGATTTTCTTGGTTTTTTATATGGATTAGGGTTTTAGGGGTCCGGGTTTTTACTTACGGGTAGTTTTAGGACATTTTTGAAGGTCCTTGCACAGTCGTTTCCATCAATTGATTAAAACCCTAGTTAATTTGTGATTCGTTAATTTTAGCTAATTAATTTCATTTAATTTGCAATTTTAGGATATTTAGAAACCCCCCCCCCCCCTTTAATATAAAAATGGTTAGTTTTGTGTCCGTGCCAGTGTAGGCCTAGATCGAGTCTAGTTAATGTAATTAGAGAGTATCGTGGGTTCGATACTCAGACTTAGTTTAGCTATACTACATTGATCGGTATACTTGCCGGTTGTGTGGTTTAGGTTTAGAACGAGTCTAACTTTATAAATTTAAAGCTTAGAGTGTCTAGATTAGGTTAATTTAGTTTATTTTTATTTGACCACTTTTAGCACATCATTCGACGCCTCCAACCAGATATCGTTGCACGTCCTTGATTGGATCAAATGGATTAAAAAACTGATGATCTTTGCTTGGAAAGCCAACCAATATAGGATTCTTTCCAGGAATAAGCTTGAAAGGCAAAAGGTGAATGTCGAATCTACTGTTTGCAGTTTTGTTCAGATGGGGAGGAGACATGTGACCATCTTTTCACTAGATTTTGCCTCACATATATGGTCGACTATCTCCAGTTGGTGCAAGGCGCCCCCTATTTTCTCTTTCTCTGCTTCAGACATCTACTAGGTACGCAAGAACCAAACTTTCAGCATAATTAAAAGTGAAATTTTGTTTGGCATTATTCTTTCAACTACTTGGATTATTTGGAAAGCTAGAAACGAGTGGGTATTCTCTTTGGGAGTCGTGAACGTTGCCGAGCAGTGGATGATATTATATCGTGTAGTTTCTTTTGGATAAAAAATAGATTTCCGTGCAAAGATTTAGTGTGGTCGGATTGGGTAAAATGTCATTTGTAATGTCTTTCTTGTTTTGTTAGTTCCTAGCTCCTTACTAGTTTTAACGAAAGTAACGGTTCAAAAAAAAAGTTAGATCACAATGTAATTTACCTTAATCAGGCTTAACACCCTCGTAATCTAAGATAGGGTTTTTTTTTACATATTTCCCTCTCTTAAAAGGGCTTATTACATATTTCCCCAAACAAACAAACAATTCAATTACATATTTTTCCCTCCTAAATCATATGAATTACATATTTCTCCTTTTCATCAAAATTACTTTTATTAATTACTTTTTTACCCTTATTGAACTTATTAAATGACTAATTGCATATTTTCCCTTTCTACCATCAATTACATATTTCTCTAATTCTTCTATTTTCTCAATTCCTGCAATATTCACCAAATGTTTACTGTTATTATTTCATCGATTCGGTTTTCGGGTTTGTCGAATCGAAATTTTTTGGGTCAAAACTGAATTCAAATTCAGTGTGGTTTTCAGAACAGGTCATCAAGATATTTTGGTTCATGTCATAGCGGGTTCGAGTCAAAAAAAGGTTTTAATTCAAAATGATACGGTTCCAAGGAACTTTAACTCTAGTATTTCACCGATTTTTTACCGTTGTTGAGTGAGTAATTTAAAATAAGGAGAATATAAAACAAATTTATTAATTATAAAAAGAAAAGAAACTGTGAGGTGGTTTCAGTTACCTGTCTACCACAAAAACATATTGAATATTTTAATATTTTGTTATTACATTATATTATAATTATATTATAATATATATTAAAACATATCATGGAGCTACAATACACACATTATCCTTCATTTTAATTACAACAATGGTATTATATTTTGTGAATGAAAAAATCTAACGGCTAAGGGTATACATGTAATAAAAGAAAATGGGGTCCACTTCAATTTTTCATTCTTCTCTACTTTGTTCTATTTCCTTTATTTTTATAATTTTCTTATGAAAATAATAGTTACAAATGAATTATAATACAAAAGAAAATTAATAAAAGAGAAATTTCTAGAAAAGTGGTCGGTTTGGTATATTGTTTTAGTGTGTTTGCATGCTTTAAGTTGTTTATCAAACTTTTTTACTTCGTATGAATTTTGGTGAGTGTCTATATCACGGAGTTGATTCATGCTAGGTTATAAATTAATTTTATAATCTTTAGGGTTAATTGCGCAATACACTTTAGAAGTAATAATTGGTAATTTAATAAATTAAAGTGTTTGTTAGGTCTTCGTCATTAAATTGCTAGGTAGGATATCTGTGAGGAGTCTGAACTAGTTTCCTTAATGATAGTTGTCTAACAAGTTAAACTGAAACTCTAAACTTAGCCTAGGTTTATAACCCGTGAGGGAGTGAATCGTATTAGGGTACTTTTGTAAACCTAGATAACCAGTGAATGAGTCTAGTAACCGGTAATCATAACAGCCTATTTAGAGTTCCATAAGTGTGTCCTTGAGAATGGCCGAGGGTCTTGTTCGGTGTCTCGATAGGTTTAGCACAAAAAGATCTCGGTTCCATAATAATTAATAAACATAAAAAGTCATTGCTAAAATAAACCAGGAATCCAGTCTAGGCAGTCGTTTCCATCAATTGATTAAAACCCTAGTTACTTTGTGAGTCGTTAATTTTAGCTAATTAATATAATTAGTTTGCAATTTTTGGATATTTAGAAACCCCCCCCCCCCTTAATATAAAAATGGTTAGTGTCGTGTCCGTGCCAGTTTTTGTCTTGATAGAGTCTAGTTAACATAATTAGAGAGTCTCGTGGGTTCGATACTCGGACTTACTTTAGCTATACTACATTGATCGGTATACTTGCCGGTTGTGTGGTTTAGGTTTAGATCGAGTCTAAGTTTATAAGTTTAAAGCTTAAGTGTCTACATTATGTTAATTTAGTTTATTTTTATTTGACCATTTTTAGCACATCATTCGACGCCTCCAACCAGATACCGTTGCACGGTCTTGATTGGATTAAATGGATCAAAAAACTGATGATCTTTGCTTGGAAAGCCAACCGATGTAGGATTCTTTCCATGAAGAAACCTGAAAGGCAAAACGTGAATGTCGAATCTACTGTTTGCAGTTAAATTCGGATGGGGAGGATACGTGTGACCATCTTTTTACTAGATGTACTTTTGCCTCTTATATATGGCCGACTATCTCTAGTTGGTGCAAGGCGCCCCCTATTTTCTCTTTCTCTACTTCGGACCTCTACTAGGTACGCAAGAACCAAACTTTCAGCATAATTAAAAGTGAAATTTTGTTTTGGCATTATTCTTTCCACTACTTGGATTATTTGGAAAGCTAGAAACGAGTGGGTATTCTCTTCGGGAGTCGTGAACGTTGCTAAGCGGTGGATGATATTAAATCGTGTAGTTTCTTTTGGATAAAAAATAGTTCCCTTGTAAAGATTTAGTGTGGTCGAATTGGGTTAAATGTCGTTTGCAATGTCTTTCTTGTTTTGTTGGTTCCTAGCTCCTTACTAATTTTAACAAAAGTAACGGTTCAAAAAAAAGTTAGATCACAATGTAATTTACCTTAATTAGGCTTAACACTCTCATAATATAAGATAGGTTTTTTTGTTTTTTTTACATATTTCCCTCTTCTAAAAAGGCTTATTACATATTTCCCCAAACAAGCAATTCAATTACATATTTCCATTCCTAAACCATATAAATTACATATTTCCCCGTTTCATCAATATTAGTCTTATTAATTACTATTTCACCCTTAATGAACTTATTAAATGACTAATTACACATTTTCCCTTTCTACCATCAATTACATATTTCTCTAATTCTTCTATTTTCTCAATTCCTCTAATATTAACCAATTGTTTAGTGTTAATATTTCATCGATTCGGTTTTCGTGTTTTTCGGATCGATTTTTTTTGGGTCAAAACTGAATTCAAATTCAGTGTGGTTTTCAGAACGGGTCATAAAAAAATGAGATATTTTGGTTCATGTCATATCGGGTTCGAGTCACAACGGATTTTAATACAAAATGATACGGTTGCAAGGAACGTTAACTCTAGTATTTCACGGATTTTTTACTGTTGTTGAGTGAGTAATTTAAAATAAAAAGAATATAAAACAAATTTATTAATTAAAAAAAGAAAAGAAACCTGCGGTGGTTTCAATTACCTATTTACCACAAAAACATATTGAATATTTTAATATTTTGTTATTATATTATATTATAATTATATAATTATATTATAATTATAATTATAATATATAATATATAATAATATATTAAAACATATCATGGAGCTACAATACACACATTATCCTTCATTTTGTTGAATTACAAGTTTTGTCCTTTATTTATATCAAATTTCAAATGGTGTCCTTTGTCTTTAAAATTGTTGAGTTATGTACTTAACGTTTTCAAATGATACTCGTTATGTTCTTTAGCCCTAACCAAGTTAATTTTTTTTTTATTAAATCAGATAATACAAGGGTATTTTTGTCTTTACCCATTTATTTAAAAATATTTTATAAAATAAAACAAAATTAAATTTAAAAAACTATCATATCAATACACCTCTCTCTTTTTCTCTATTTCTCTACACTTTTCTCCCTCATCAGCCCTTCACCCCACCATCAAACACTACTTCCACCATTACCTACCAATACCCCACCCGTCACCACCACCTCCACCAGCCGCCACTAAAAAGCAACAAGGAGTCCCTTGCTTTTATAATTGCTTGCTGAGACAATTAGTAGGTTTAGGGTTCAAATAAAAAAAATTCTCCAAACTAGGTTTTTTCAGTGTAAAATCAACATTATTCTATTTTGATGCTCATAGACTAGTTATTCAACATTCAATATGCTAAAAAGAATGATCTTTTTCACCATTGTTATGAATAAAAGCTTGGTTACTTCACCACCAATGCCCCTACCCGTCACCACCACCACCCCAACCAACCAGCACTTTCATTTTAGAAATTCCTGTTCATTGTTCAGTAACAGCATAACAAATCTTAGGGCTTTCTTTCAACAAATCAGAATGAGTAGAATAATTATACGGAAAGTATAATACTTCATTGAATTTCTACGACAATTAAAGCTCTCTGATACGGATTCGTACAAGCGGAAGCTAGAAGCCCTAGCTTGGAGACCTCCCTTTGATCGACAAAGAAGAGAACCGGTCAAGAAAACCCTTGGCCGAAGACTGTGGAGTAAAGAAACTCAAAAGATCTTTTATTCTTTTCAAAAACTTAACTATCCAGCCATCTTATTCAATAGTTTAAATAACCCCCAAACAAAGTCTAAAGATAAACCAAATAAAATAAAGAGATACGAAACAAGAAATAAAGGAAATAAAATAAATAACAAGAACAAGAAGATCTCGTTCTCGGCTGGATAGGATCTCGCAGACGGGCTCGGCCCATTAGCCACTAGATGTTTCCGATGCAAGAATTGGTCCCGGTTGATGTTGAGATGATTGGGCCGGATCCGTATCATCCTCCCCCTCTAAAAAACGACTCACCCTCGAGTCTGGTAAATCTGCACCTTCGTAGGGAGACAAATCCGCCACGTTAAAAGTGCCGAGACGTTGTAGTGGCCCGGCAAGTCAATTTTGTAGGCGTTGTCATTGATACGCTTCAAAACGCGAAAAGGACCATCGGCTCGCGGATGTAACTTACCAAAATGCCCCGGTGGAAATCACTCTTTCTGCAAAAAAATCCACACGAGATCGCCCTCCTGGAAAACAACTTTTTTCCTGTGCGCGTTTGCTCTCGACTGGTATTGCAAATTGTGTGTTATAATCAGATCACGAACCTGCTCATGGAGCACTTTGATTTGATCGGCTTGTTCTTGACCCTCGACACTAAAGTGGTCCGTTTCCGGGAAAGGTACGAGGTCCAAAGGTGTAAACGGCTGCCTGCCATATACAATAAAAAACGGGCTTTTACCAGTTGTTTGATTATTTGAGCGATTATAAGCAAACTCCGCTTGTGGTAGAACAAGGTCCCACTGTTTCGGGTGATCACCAACTAAACTCCGCAATAAATTACCCAAAGAACGATTAGTTACCTCCGTTAGGCCATCCGTCTGCGGATGATAAGAGGTACTGAACTGTAACTTGGCACCCAAACGCTTCCGTAACGTACGCCAAAAATGACTTACGAACTTTACGTCTGTTACGTCCGCGTTTATGTCTAATAAAATTGGCGAGATTAGACACTATAATTTTAAACTTTCAAATTCGCCTAATCTTTTCACAAATCAAGATAACGATACTTATATCATTAGTGCACAAATTTAACAAAATTTGGGCATGACCCATCCATAAGACGAGTGTATCCCTGTTTTAACCATCATCAAAACAATTAAGTCTACGACCCGTTCGACTAGACACGACTAAAAACCATAACATCAAGTGTTAAAAAATGTAACTACTAACGAGGTTATACAAAACAAGCATTTTGACCCAAAACATTAGTACGAAATAGCGGAAGCGCTTGATGATCATAATGTGTGCATATGCTCGCTCCAAATTGCCAAGTCGCCTAAATTGAGGACTTACCTACATTCGACATAAACAAATAAGTTAGTATTTCGAAACTAACACAACTAAATAATAAACCGGTTCGTTTCTTTCACGGATTAACATCATTCAATTACTTTACTAACCGTTAAACGGTTCATTACATGCTTGCCTCAAAGTAGAGGCTAAACATACTTTTCTTAACATACCCGCTAAGAACGGATACTAGCATCGTTACATAACTTTCATTCGATTCGTTCATAACGAACAATCATATTCTTTATATTCTTACCTCATACTCCGATTCGAGAAAGACGGATCGAGTAGACTTTCATTCATTACATACTTAACTTTCCATACCCGGTTCAACTACAAGAACCGGATATGATGCATTATCTTTCGTAACTTATTCATTCCTCACAATCCATTTATGACGGATCTTACTTTTACTTTCGAAGAACCATAGATTTCAATTCTCATAAATTTAACATAACAACACAATACAATTGAGACTATTATATATACGGCAACATTTTAGAATATGATGTACACTAACGTACCTCGATCTTGTGAACCTTCCGATTTCCTAGTATTGGGTCCTTCTTCCTTTACGCCTATAACAACACATTCATTCTTTTATTTAGTATCCCAATATTTCATTCCATTATCTCGCAAATTACACATATTTATTCTTTCAAGCATTTCATCGAACACTTGGCGGGTTTCGCATTTGTGGGACATTAAGTACAAGCTTTCGAAGCATAATTCCTACTAGTTCATTTCAATATTCATCAACAACAATCAAGTTCATAATATTCTCTTGTCCTACTTAATTTTTGTTTAAGACTCAAGTACTACTACATCATCGTGTATCAAATTTATACATCATTACTACTAATTTTTCCATCATTCTACACCTCTAATAATTCATATCAAATGGGTTATGCAATTAGCTTTTCAAATGATCGAATTCACGCATGAATACACATGATTCCTATTCTATAGCAAAGACCTAACTCCAATCTACACAATTACTTGTATCAATTCGAGATTGGGTCATAACCCACTTCCTACAAGTCATGATTTCAAGAAATTGAACTTACCTCTTTAAAATCGAGCTTAGATGGGTGTGGATTCGAGTTCATGCAGTTGATTATCTTCTAAATTTCTACCCAATTTGATTGAATTTGGTGAACAAGGGTTTCACCCTTGGTTCCCCGCTTTGATCGATCCCCAGTACCCAAAAATGGGTGTTTTTTCCATTTTGTTTATTATAAAAACCTTTTAATTCTCTATTTACACATTAAACCCTCCACTTTGAAAGAGTGTTTACTTTAGGCTTTTTCTCATTATCCTACTAGTATTTGAAACATTTACATTTACTTGGTTAAACCTTTAATAAATTTAGCTTTATGTCTAACGGTCATTTTTGGGGTGTTACAAGTCTACCCCCCTTAAAGGAGGTTTCATCCCCGAAACCTTTCTCATTCCAACTTGACCATTTCTACTCTTACTTTTTCATCTATTCATTCACGATGCTTAATACAACATAGATGCATTCGAGATCTTGGCAAGAGTTTCATTCATGCATAAACGTATTTGTACGCATTGTCCCTCCGTTCTTAAATCAAGTAAATTACTTTCATAATCACATATAAGTCAGAATCTGATCCAGAGCTCTTATTAGTGTCGTTTTCACTTTATAATGCTAGTTCCTAGCATACATCATCACTAGCGGTTCGTTCATTTGAAATTTATTCCAAATGTATATTATTGGTCATACAAGCTTATGCTTACGGCTTGTTTCTATCTTTCCAAATATGCGTAACATATTCATACAATTACTAATATAAATAAATCGATTTATTTTATTCCGCACACGAATCATGCACGATATAATTCATTATTGTAATCATAAGCAAACCCCATTATCCCATTACTAACGTTCTTCCAATTACTTTCTGGTTCATATGAGGGCTTAGCATAACATTATACGTATACTATAGACATTTAATGACTTAGTGGTACTAATACAAAGCTACCCACTTCCTAATTGCTTTTTCATACCTAATACGAGTATAAGGTATCATTCTACGGTTACTACCGTCACATGAACTAATCACAAGTTTGAGTGTAGCCTTAATTTAATCCTTCGCACACTTTATTATTAGCTCCTTGCGTGAACTACTTATGATAACAACTGGGTATGTTATGTACGAGCACCATACTAGCGTTTAACCAATTCAGCTCAAACTTTCATTTAAGGCCCTTAAAATCTCCCTCTTATTGACATTCATACCTTCTCACACTGACCATTACAGGTCGATCATTGTATACCATACCATAATTATTCTACCATTCATTTTGTTCACACTTACAAATAAATCTACGGATTCTTAATCATTAATTAAGAATTAAACATTTTACTAACCTCGCCTTCAATGCATAAGTCGGTTATCCGTGCACCGGATCGATCCGCTTCTTTATATGTACCTTCCGTACCAGAATTGGTCTCATTCATTCATTCATTCATGAAATATGCTCCCACTCGTGGGCATCCTTCCGCTAGCTTCATTACTATCATCTCACTAAGAATTCCATCATATTTGTCTATAAATAAACAGTTAGCACGTAACCCTTCATAACTGCGTCCTAAGGGGTGTTTGTTCGCCCATTGCCTCTTTCACAATTTTCTTACATACATGCTAAAACATATCATACATTCCATTTCTTACATACAATCCTTTCTTTTTATTGGTTATTTCTCCAACTTTCGCAGTTTGACCTTTCAAGGTCAGACTAACACCCCCTCACCTATTGTGGTTGCATCGAGGTACACGTTCGTACCTTATACTTGCATAATTGCAAGGACTTCATTTATTTCGTTTGACTTTTCGGAAGTCTAATTGTAAATACATTCTTACATATGGGTATCAGTTATCCTATTCTCACACATCATTCTCTAGTCGGGCCCTAAGCTCCTATTAAAAATATAATCTTTTTATACGTACCTGGCGCGAGTCAAAACCCTTGACTCGCTATTCATACTTTGCGACGGTTAATGCTTTCCAAACTGTGACAATGCATGCCCATACATTATGCTCACTGACGTGTGCGTATATATACATAATTTTGCAATGAATTTACACACGATTGGGTTTTAAATTTATAAAAGTGATTATTACTTTTACATCAAAACACACACGAAAGAGGCAAGTGTACCCCGTCATATATGTAATAAAGTATCGGTAAGAACCAAGTATCGATCCAAGGAAATGGGCGGAGAAATAATAATAGACCTTTGTCACTAAACTACCGGTAAAAACATAAGTTTGGTTGATTTTAACTAAACTAAAGTAAGCATAACCGAATACATAATAAAAACATAATAGATAGTAGATAAAAAGCCTTGCTAAATACACAACCACAGCATGTCAACTAAGTCAGTTTTTGGCACTAGAAGCATTCGGTCAATTTTCCAATTTAAGACAATTAGTATCCCTTTCGGGAATCCTAACATGACAATCATTCGGAAAGCTAAAACGATAATCACACTTTAACCACCTAAAATTGTTCTTTAACGTGCAATTGATAAATGTCTATGAAAATCTCTTAAAAATAAGTTAGTCAGCCGTTAGGATTGTTCTAACCTCACTTAAACAAGGAAAGCGACACCGATAAACACAATGCAACCACCGAGATAAGCATAAACTAGATTAAATCACAACCGAGTTCATTTTACAAATCTTGCACAATAATTCATTAAGATAGCAATTTTGGCCTAAACTACTAACTAAGCTAACAAATCATGGCAAGAATTTATAACGACACCATCTAACCCGTTTAG
>JARYGA010047210.1:0-20470 GCA_030545235.1 Helianthus tuberosus | reverse complement strand
ATTGCGGTTGAACCAGAGAGTTTTCGGGGGAAACAGGCCGTGGTTAAATGAAAATGAGAAGAAAAATGGGGTTTTATGCCCAACAGTAGCCGACAACGGCCCTGTGTCCAGCAGACACGGCCCCGTGGGCGGGTAAAAACTATATATATATATATATATATATAGGGAGAAGATCATGCGAGAACCACCTCTTATTGCGAGAACCGCGAGAACCAATGTGAACACACCAAAAATGCCTAAAAATAGCTAAAAATCACACAAAAAAATTTTTTTTGATTTTTTTAATATTTTTTAGGTTAAAATCGCTACTTTTCGCACCCAAAAAAAAAAAAAAAAAAAATTTTTTTTTTTTTTTTTTTTTTAAAAAAATTTTTTTTTTTTGGCTTCTAAAAGTAGCGATTTTAACCTAAAAAATATTAAAGAAATAAAAAAAAAAATTTGGATTTTTTATTGATTTTTTTAGATTTTTTTTAGATTTTTTAGGTTTTTGGGGGGTTTAGTTTTTAGCATTTTAGCTTGGGGGGGGGGGGGGGGTGGGGGGGGGGGGTTTAGGTTTTTGGGGGGTGGGGGAGGGGGGTTTAGGTTTTTTTTGGGGGGGGGGGGGTTAGGTTTTTTTTAGCTTGGGGGGGTTAGGTTTTTTTTTGGGGGGGGGGGTGGGGGGTTTAGGTTTTTGGGTGGGGGGGGTGGGGGTTAGGTTTTTTTAGGGTTTTTTTAGGTTTTTTTAGGGTTTTTTTAGGTTTTTTTAGCTATTTTAGGTTGTGTTCACATTGGTTCTCAAGGTTCTCACAATAAGGGTGGTTCTCGCATGAGCCCCTCCCTATATATATATATATATATATATATATATATATATATATTTTAAGTGCACGTGTGAGTGACCTGTTTCCCGAAACTTGGTTATAGAAATCTTATCGATTTTAGAAGCTTTCCCGACGTCCATTACCTTCAAGATATGATGTTGATGCATAAACCTTTGTTCATTCCTCGGCCGCTTGTAGCGAGATCTCTTCCTCTTCATCCTCAATGAATCCTTGATAAATATTTAGCCGTTGGCCATTGACTTTGAATGGAATTCCATTCCGAGATCTAATTTCAATTACACCCTGTGGAAAAATATGGGTGATAGAAAAAGGTCCCGATCACCTAGACTTTTTTTTAATGGGAAATAATCGAAGTCGTGAATTAAACAATAGAACTTAATCTCCTACTCGAAATTCATTAGGTTTAATGTGTTTATCATGCAAATTTTTCATTCTTTCCTTATAAATTTCGGAGTTAGAGTATGCGTGATTCCTTAATTCGTCTAATTCATTTAATTGACAAAATCGATTTTTACCGGCAGTTTCTTTGTCTAAGTTTACATGTTTATTGCCCAGTAGGCTTTGTGTGCAATTTCCACTGGAAACGTTTTCCATAGACGAGCTTATATGGGGTGGTACCTATGGTTGTTTTATATGTAGTTCGAAAAGCCCATAAAGCGTCGTCTAATTTATTGGCCCATTCCTTTTTATTTAACCCTACGGTTTTCTCAAGTATTCTTTTTAAGCCTCTATTAGTCTATTCGGCTTGTCCATTTGTTTGAGGGTGATATGCCGTCGAGATCCGGTGATAGAGCCCATATCTTGTTAAAAAAATTCAAACCGATGGTTACAAAAATGGGTACCCCTATCACTTATTAATGCTTTTGGAGTTCCAAAACAAGAAAATAACCGTTTCAGGAATCTTATCACAACTCTTCCATCATTTGTTGGAAGAGCTTCGGCTTCGGCTTCGGCCCATTTTGACAAGTAGTCCACTGCCACAAGTATATATTTGTTTCCTTTTGATGGCGGGATGGGTCCCATAAAGTCGAGTCTCCACACATCAAAAATTTCACAAACAAGAATGCCACTTTGTGGCATTTCGTTTTTGGAAGAAATATTACCTGATGGTTGGCATGCATCACATGTCTTAGCAAGACTTTGGGCGTCTTTGTAAATGGTCGGCCAATAGAATCCTGAGTCAAATACCTTTCGTGCGGTACTAGCGGCACCATGATGTCCTCCATATGCACCTTCATGACAATGGCGGATAATTTTTCTTGCTTTACCACCATGTACGCATCGTCGCATAAGTTGGTCGGCACACATTTTGAAAAGATAAGGATCTTCCCAAAAATAATGCTTTACATTAGCAAAGATTTTTTTCCTTTGATGATGCGACCATCCTTTTACGACTACCCCACTAGCTAAGTAGTTGGCGTAGTCGGCGTACCATGGCTCTTCTCGGTATTCCACCATTTCTAAGGACTCCGTTGGGAATTCTTCATTGATTAGCTCGTCCCTTGTTGCCTCCAAAGCTGGATCTTCCAAGCGGGATAGATGATCTGCAGCGGTGTTTTCTGCTCCTCTTTTGTTTTTTATTTCAATGTCGAATTCTTGGAGGAGTAGAATCCATTTGATTAAACGTGGTTTGGCATTATGTTTCTTAAAGAGATAACGAATGGCTGCATGGTCTGTATAAACTATCGTTTTAGAAAGAACAAGATAAGAACGAAATTTATCAAAAGCAAATACTATAGCTAGTAATTCTTTTTCAATTGTTGTGTAATTTTCTTGTGCATCGTTAAGTGTTTTACTAGCGTAATATATTGGCTGAAAATGCTTATCTTTTCTTTGTCCCAAGACAGCTCCAACTGCAAAGTCACTTGCATCAAACATGATTTCGAAAGGTAATTTCCAATCAGGCGCTATCATGATAGGTGCATTGACTAGCATTTCTTTTAGTGTTAGAAACACTTGGTTGCAATCCTTGTTAAAGATGAAAGGAGCATCTTTTTCAAGTAATTATGTTAAAGGTCTTGAGATTTTAGAAAAGTGTTTGATAAATCGTCTATAAAATCCGGCATGCCCTAGGAAACTTCTGATGGCTCTAACGGAGGATGGGGGTGGTAATCGGGAAATAGTGTCTATTTTAGCCCGATCAACCTTCATTCCTTCGCTTGAGATTTTATGACCAAGTACTATTCCCTCCGTCACCATGAAATGCATTTTTCCCAATTAAGGGTGAGGTTAGTTTCCTCACATCGGGATAGCATTCGTCCAAGGTTATCGAGGCATTGGTCGTATGAATCTCCAAAGATAGAAAAGTCGTCCATGAAGACTTCCATAGTCTTTTCAATCATATCATGGAAGATGGACACCATGCAACGTTGGAAAGTTGCGGGGTCATTACATAGACCGAAAGGCATGCGTCGATAAGCAAAAGTTCCATAGGGACATGTGAATGTTGTCTTTTCTTGGTCTTCGGGTGCTATCGGTATTTGAAAGTAACTTGAAAAACCATCTAAGAAACAATAAAATTTGTGACCGGATAATCTTTCTAACATTTGATCAATAAAGGGTAAGGGAAAATGATCTTTCCTTGTTGCCTCATTTAATCGACGATAATTTATACACACTCTCCATCCGGTGACGGTTCTTGTTGGTATTAATTCACTTTTTTCATTAGTGACCACCGTCATACCTCCTTTCTTAGGAACTACTTGGACGGGACTTACCCAAGGACTACTGGAAATCGGGAAGATAAGTCCGGCGTCAAGTAATTTGATGACTTCTTTTTTAACCACTTCTTGGACGTTTGGATTTACTCTACGTTGTGGTTGTATTACCGATTTATAGTCATCATTTATTAAAATTTTGTGTGTGCACATGGAAGGGCTTATTCCTTTAATATCTACAAGCTTCCAAGCGATCGCGTTTTTGTGTTTTTTCAAAAGTGTGATTAATTTTTTTTCTACACTAGTTAATTTTGGCGAAATAATTACAGCTAACTTACCATCCTTGTCGAGAAAAGCATATTCCATACCTTTTGGGAGTTCTTTGAGCTCAAGTGGTGGGTCTTTAGGAGACTCCTTATTTGGTTGCTCATGTTGGTCAAGAACCAAAAAGGTTTGTTCAATGGCGACCTCTTTTTCAACAAAGTGGTCGATTTCTTCTTTCGTATCGGGTGGCTCATCTTCATCTTTAATTAGAGGGTCATCATTGTTGATTGGATATTTCATTGAACGCTCAAGGTCGACACATTTTTTGAATGCCCCTAATTGAATGGGTAGATTATTTTGCTTCCGATTTTTCAAAGCTTCGTGGGTTTTCACAAAAGGTCGCCCCAACACTAGTGGAGCGTCATCAAGGATGACAAAGTCGGTTGGGACTACTCTTTGCTTTGTTTGGACTAACACATCTTCAACTATTCCCATTGATTTTATTATTTTCCGATTAGATAGAAAAATGGGTATTTGAAGTGGAGAAAAATCACCAATACTTAATTTTTCGAAAATGTAGTTTGGCATTATATTAACACAAAGATCTTTATCAATTGTAATATTACTAATAGAGGAATTTTGAAAGAAACATGGAACCGGTGTAATGTTAATTTCAAATGGGTCATCTTTTATTAGCGTAGTTTGATCACTTGTTAACTTAATGCTCACCATTTCATCAATTTTAGTGTTAGTGTTTAACTCTTTTAAAAACATAGCATGAGTAGGTACCAAACAATGGTTTTCGAAAGAAGGTGTTAAGAGGTTAATTTCTTGAAAATTAGACTCTTTTTGAAGATTAACGTTTTCGGACTCACCTTTTTCATTGTTTAGTTAATGCGTCGGTTTTTCACTTACTTGTTCTTCCATTTTTACCTCTTCTACTATCACCTCTTTAGTACAAATTACCTCTTCCCTTGCGTGGGATTCCTCTTCCCTTGCGCGGGATTCTCTTATATAGCGCTCGATAGTTTTAAGGTGTTCTATTATCTTTTCGGCTACGGGGAAGATAGTTGGTGGTTCGTCAAAGCGATCTGAATAAATATCCCCATTGCTTGAGTTCGGAAGTTCGATCCTTGGTTCCTCATAATAGTCATATGAGGTAGATGGTTCATACCATTGTTCCTCATTGTAAGTATATGGTGGATAAGGGTCGTAACTTGGTTCTTCATAATACTCATATGAGTTGGGTTGTACACGCCATGGTTCTTCATAGTAAGTATATGAAGGAGTTGATTCATATCTTGGTTCTTCAAAATATGAGTATGAAGGCTCATACCTTGGTTCTTCAAGATATGAATATGAGGGAGAAGGTTCATACTGAGGCTCTTCATAGTATGTGTATGAAGTGGTTGGCTCGTACCTGGGCTCCTCATGGTATGTGTACGAAGGAGATGGTTCGAAGAGGTCACAATATTGTACCGAGTGCGGATTACCACAAATGGTACGATACTCTTCTTCATAATCATCCTCTTCATAGTGGTAGTTGTAACTTCTTGAGTATTGATCCATAAGAATCACTCACCAGACCACAACAGAGTCTCGGGACCAGAAAACAAAAATAAAAACGGAGACAGAGGCTGAGCACGACCCCGTGTTCAATGAGCACGGCCCGTAGTCAGATCCTGTATCTGGACATTTTGAAAAATGTGACTGGTTTTGTGTAGCACGGGGGCGTGTTCAGTGAGCACGACCCCGTGTTCAGACTCTGTAACTGGGTGTTTTGATAATTTTTATGCAGCACGGGGGCGTGTTCAGTGAGCACGGCCCCGTGTTCAGGTTACTTTAATGCAAAAATTTAACAAAAATGCATAAATGTGCGCGCAGTTTTGAAAAAGTTTCGAAAAACGATTAGGCCGTCGATTCCCAACTTTCTTAAAATCTTTGTGTCCCCGGCAACGGCGCCAAAAACTTGGTGTGTGCGAAGCGTAATATGTTTTTATTGATATTTTAAGCCCATTTTACACATTAGTCAAATTTTAAATTTATAAAACACGATATTCTACTAACACTAAACACACACATGGGCAAGTGCACCCATCGTGAGCGTAGTATAGCGTTGGTAAGATACCGAGGTCGTCCAAGGACACAAGAGTTTTTAGTACCAGTTTATCCTCAACTTCTAATCAAACTAAAACTTTTAGAAAAGGTTTTAAATATGAAAAATAAAAACTAAAAATGCTGAAATAAAAATAAAAATAAAAACAGATAGACAAGATGAATCATTTGGATCCGACTCGCCTTTAATGTATCATTTGATGATTTCCGCGCTTTTGCACCTTTTAAGAGATTATCTTAGTTATAGTAGTAGGCCCCTCTTTTGAAGGTGAAGTTACCCTCAATCCAGTGGTTTGAGTGAGCAAGGATACAATCCCAAAGGGTCGGAATATTGAAAGATAATTAATTAAGTTATTAATGCGAAAAGTGGTAGGCCCCTCTTTTGAAGGTGACGTTACCCTCGGCTAAGTGGTTTGAATCAGCAGGGATACAATCCCAAGTAGCCGGTTTAATGTATTAATAGTAGTTTACATATGAGGGGATCAAGCCATTCGCACGCCCGCCATCCAATACCAGTGGGTATTGAAGGAGGTCCTAGTAAGCTTAACCCAAGTCATTGCAGGATCTATACACTAAACAAGGCAAGAACCTTACTAAACCATTCCCTTAACCCCTGACCAGGTAGCCAACATATCTCTATATAGACCGTAGAGATATGAATGGTGAAAATCTTTTACTTTATATAGACGGTAAAGTAATGCCAAGACACCACGGACAAATGATAAAGAAGTTTCACCTTCAACATAAGAAACTAGTTATTAAAGTCATTAACACAAAACCAAATAAAAAGTGCGAAAAGATTAAAAATCGAAAGTAATACATTGAATACTTGTCTTCACCAAGTGATGTAAGAGGCTTAGCCAAACATGACCTTTGATTAACAAGAACTCTTACAATCAATCTTGGATCCCGAGACTACTACACACACTCTAAGGTGGATGATGGATGATGGTGGTGGATGTGGGTGTTGTAGTAGTGGTGGAGTGGTGGCAAAGTGGGAGAGAGGTGGTTTGCCAAGGGATGCCTTTGAAGTGAGCCAAAAACCCCTATTTATAGCCTGAACAAAAGCCCGGCCACGACCCCGTGTCCAACGTACACGCCCCCCGTGGCCATCCCTTTTCTCTTCCTTCATCAATTGCATTTGTCTGCATTGGGCTCCATAGGCCCGTGTTCGCTAGGTACGGCTCCGTGTGCTGAAGCATATCTGTACTACCAAGATTTGCAAGATATTGCAAATATTAGCGTTGACCATGCCCCGTGCTGAGCTGGGCACGCCCCCGTGGTGGGTGTAGAAGCTTCCACAGCTTTGTCCATTTCTGCAGACATCTGACCACGCACCCGTGTCCAGTGAGCACGGGCTGTGGTCAGCCTTATGTTTCTTGTTTTTGCTCTTGGGGATGCTGTTGAGGGGTCGGACATGTCACGTTTATTCCTTTTCTTTGTATTTATGTTAGTTTTTGTTGCATATTTGTTCCTTTTGTTCGTTTAAGATCATTTGGTCCTGAAAATACAAAAGGAAGACAGAAACACACTTTTTCCAACATTAGTACTAAAATGGGTTAGTTTTATACCTCATTTGATGTAATTTATATGTTGCATTTTACACACATCATCAACATTATATGCTTACTTGCTTTACATATGAATTCATGCATGTTTCATACTTCAATTATCGCATTGTGCATTACATTAAGCGTTGCGTCGGAACGACTTGTAAACTCACCGGTAAGACAAGCTTCGTCAGCATGACTCCAAAATACAATTAGACAATAGATTTAGGGACTAAATGTAGGTCCAACATAAAAAATACATTAAAAACCAAGTGCAGGAACAAGGGTTAACATAAACACTTTTCGGAAGCTAAAACAAGCACTAAAAAGTACCCGAAACGCACCCAAAATGCAGATTTCTGCAGAAAATCATCAAAACAGCATTTAAACAATAAAATAACATGCGGAATTGATGTTTTAGTGTCCAGAATAACTTGTAAATTGTTGGGAATGAAAACTGACACAAAAGGTACTTCATACCTTGTAAAACTGCACTATTTAGCACTTTAACCAACCGATAACCGAACGAATAACCAGACACTACCCAAAACACCAAAAATAGACTAGAAACATTGTTTTTATGATTTAAAGCTAGTTATGGTAATAAAACACCTTAAAAATCATAGAAACACATAAACACACTTAACTTCATCATAAACCTTCTAACTTAAACTTATAACCTTTAACTTCGAAATTTTACAATTTACCCCCCCCCCCACTTGTAACCGACCCCAAGTGTTCCGACACACCTTTCCATTATAATATTTCACAATGTGGGCAAGATATTAGACATTTTATCTCTTGGACAATCGTATGTTGGAAAGTTTTTATAAATAACCATTAGTAAAGAACATGATAATTTTCACCATTTCAAAACTCCATCTTCCTCTCCTTCTCCTCTCCCACCTACGGCCACACCTCCACCCTCACACATCCTCGTTTTCATTCATCAATCAACCATTCCAAGCTTGTTTCAAGGTGTAAGAAGTTGAAGGACCTTCTTGTGGAGCTTTTAACCTTTCATCTTCTTCAATCTTCATCTTCTTCTTGTTTGTGCCACTTCCCTAGCCACTAGAGCTAGTAGTAAGCCTTCTAAACACTATTTTGCTTAATGTTATTAGTATGTACAAGTCACACCATCAAAGAAACTAAACTTTAAAAGATAGTAACATGAAGATCTAACATAATTTAAGTGAAAACAAGTTGTTTTGAAGTTGTTTGATGTATGTGATAAAGTTGTGAATGTTGAGTGTGTTTTTAGTTAGATCCATCATGTTAAAGCTTGTTAGAAGCTTAGATCTAACAAGTTTAAGCATGGATCTTAAGATCCATGGTTAAACTTGAAGATGAACTTGAAAAGTCTTTATGTAAACTTGAAAAATGGTTATTAAAGCATATTTCATGATCTTGAAGTAACTAAGTTTATGGATGAACAACTTATGAAACTAAGCTTCATAAAAAGTTTGTGAAAAGTTGATCAAGAAGCTTATTTTTGAAAAAATCAAGCATGTTATGTGTAGATCTAAAAGACTACATGTTTTTACAAAATAATCAAGTTCATCCTCGGGTTTCACATGATAAAATTAGTGTATGTAACTTGTGAAATTGTTGGAAATTGATTTTTAGTGATGAAAAGAAAATAAACACATGTTTTGAAAACATGGGAAACCTCCATTTTTAGGGGAAACTATGTCAAAATTTTATAAAAAAATTGACACTTAGAAAAATATAAGTTTCGGTGAAACTTATTCCTCAAAAATTCACCTAAAAATATTTACTAAGGTTTCATAATTTTTGTACGAATTTTCAAGTCAAGAAATAAGGATTTCTCAGGGTTAAAATTCAATATTAAGTATGTATATTTTTAGGGAAAATATATATATTTAGTTGTCACCAAATTTTGTGCTAAGTGTATATTATGTGTATTATATATAGTAGTGTATTAGGAACTTGAAAATACACTAAATACTCCCAAGTAGTATAAATACCAAAATACACACATAAACATACAAGGAAATACTTATAAATATATATACAAGAATTACCCATAAAAAGGGGTATTTAGACAAGGAACAGAGTATATATTAACATAAATATATTCCTCAAAATATATGGACTTGGACAAATTTGAACTTTTTGGACATAAATATATATTTGGACAAATATATATATAGTTATTACCAAGTAATGAAAATCATATAAAAATTGGGTAAATGACAAAAATTAATATATATATATATATATATATAATTTTTTTTTACTAGCATAACAAAATATATATATATATTTCAAACAAACCTTAAAAATATATTATTTTTAAGAAATATAATTCCGGAAAGTATTAAAATTCAAAGTATTGATTTTTGGCAAATAATGTAAAATACACAAGTATTTACATGAAGATGCAAGTATACTTTCCTAAGTATACTTACACAAAAATAATATTGAAAATATTATTTAACAAAATACTTATATCTATTTTTGCAAAATAATATAAGTACCGTATTTTGGAAAAGTTAAAAATATAGATTATTTTTAACACATACCGTTTTTCAAATCTTACATATACAAATATATATATTTGGGAGTAAAATATATAGATGCTTTAGGGATTTTGACCAGAACAAGAATATGGGTCGATTTATGTAAAACTTAACTCGAAACGATGCTCCAAACGGCTTGATTTTTATTAATAGAAAGTTTAAACACCCAGCACCGCTTTCGTCGTTTGGGGCAGTATTTCGAGGTAAATTTTTTATTAATCAACTCGTATCATTGCTCTAATCAAAAGCCCTAAAACATCACTTTGTAATTCGGAAAAAAACTTAACTCTATTAAGCTATTTTTAACGTGGACTATTATCGGCCAAAAGTGGAAAAATTTAAATTATTATCGGCAAATAACTCAGTTAAGATTATTATCGACCAAATTGAGAAAGTTAGGATTATTTAAATCCAATTTGCCTAAAATATATATATTTCATAAATTTATTAAAAAATCTTGGGAAAGGTTTTTTTAAAACCTTTATAAAAACCGAATTTGTAAAAAACTTGGGAAAGGTTTTTTAAAATATTTTTACCAGTATCAAAACATAAACTGAGTTTGTAGGACACGTGATCAATTACATGGAATTGGAAAATCTAACAAAGTTGTATTTGATATGCATTTATTTAAAAATAGTAATAACTGTATTTGTTGTGGCAAACACTCACGTGGGTAGTTTCTATTCATAATAGTCAAATTGTCTCCTCACTTTTAAAGGACTGGAAACATTCCATACTTTTTTTTCAAATAATCCCATTCTCAGAAAGAAAGAAAAAAGATATGATTTGTTTATTCAATAATTTCTAATATATAAAAAATTTGGTTACAAAATCCGTACTCTTTATTCTTTAATAATTTTAAACATCTCTTAAAGATAAAATATATGTGTACTGATGTGTAAACTAGATGGGTTTTTAAGGGTACCGACAAATTTTCACTTAACATATGTATTCAACGTCATTTTGTAGTTAGATATCAAAATTGTGATTAGTAAAGTGGTTAAACATGTAAAAGAAATATTGTGACATGTTAGTCAAAAGGTTATGTTTCCATCATTACTTTTATCGGGTATAGTTTAATAACATTTTGCTATTGTTATACTGACTATTGACAAGAAATTGTTATATTGACTATTGACAAGAAAAGACTTTAATATAATAATTGTTTTGCCACTTATAAACATTTAGTATTCTATCAAATGTTTTTATTTTAATTTCTTAAAAAGATGTATGATGGTGTGGTGGAAAATTTTATATGAAAACGATGGTATCTAAAGTTGAAAAAAAAACATGACAAGACCATTCATAAATTAAAGAAATGATTAGGAAACATCATGTAAGGGAAAAGAAAAATGACCTCTTTTCTTTCTTTTTACTTCCAAAAGCAATAAACAAACCAACACAAATGCACAGATTCGATTGGATTATCCATTTTAATAAACATTAACGTTTCATTTTTGTAACTCATATAATAAATTTAGTGTAATCATAACCGTTAACTAAAACTCTTTTTAACGGTGACGAAATTTAGTGTAATCATAACCGTTAACCAAAACTCTTTTTAACACCGATGAAATTTAGTTAAACAATAACTTGTCAAGATGTTAGATAATGAAACAAAAGACAGAGAATATTCAATACACATAACTTGTCTAATTGGGGACGATCAAAGTTCAACAAGAAACTACTTCAGCTAGCCTAATTCAACTATTCAAGCCATGTGACTTCAATATGTTTTTGATCTCCTCAATGACTTTACTTGGGATGCATCGCCTATTGTTGAATATTTTGTGTTTCTCATCTTCTACTAGCAATAAAGTTGATACGCTTATCGCTTGAAACAACTTTAGGGTCAAGAGGCCAGATTTTGATACAAAAAACAGAAAATATTCAATACAAACATGTCTAATTGGGGACGATCAAAGTTCAACAAGAAACTACTCCAGCTAGCCCAAATCAAGCCATGTGAATTCAATCTGTTTTTTTATCTCCTAGATGACTTTTATTTTGGATGCATTGCCTATTGTTGAATATTTGTCCTTTCTCGTCTTCTAAGGAACAATAAAGTTGATACGCTTATCGCTTGAAACAACTTTCTCATTGGTTTGGGCAGGTTCACATAATCAAGGGGTTGTAGAATTCCAAAAATCGAGTCTCCTCTAGATGTTGAAATATTACGTCATAAGTTGGGTACGAAGTCTATTTTTCCTACAAAGTGTACAAAGTCATAAAACACTACAATTTCAGCTATAAAACACACTCAAAACCCACAAATAACAAAGTGAAGATTAGTAAAACGTCATACTTGTGGGTTTTGTGTTCTGTTTTGAATGATAAGACTTGATTATCGAATGACTAACATTAGTATGTTTTATGTTGATTATCATGTTGTGTTTTATATTCATAGTTCTATGATTGTGTTTGAAGTTTCAATGGACTGTCGTGTTTTAGTGATTTTCATTATGTTATTTGTGGGTTTTGAGTGTGTTTTATGGTTGAAATTGTGATGCCTTATGACTTTGTACACTTTATAGGAAAATGGACTTTGTAACCGAACCCTACCCTCCAATACTGTTCCAAATCCCTTTTGCAAATTTGTAAGTAAAAAAAAGGTCTCTAACTCCTCGCAACATACACGTCAACGAACCAATGCCTAGGCCCCTTGTAGCCAACACATCTTTAGTTGGTACTTTGTTTAAAACCGCTCTTGGTAAGATCCAATTCACACATCTAGGCTAAGTGTATTTGGAAGTTTATTAATCACACCTTTTAGAATAGTTGTATTCAGATGGTTAAGCAGCTTCTTTTGTTAGTAATAGTTAATTTTCTATAACATAAACAAGGGTTATTGAATTTTAATAATTCTAAGTTTCACCTGTTGGCTGATAATAATCACACCTTTAAAAATCTTCTCCAACGATCCCAACTTATTAGACTTTGGCCCCCAACAACCATTTTCTAATTGTATTGCACTTGAATCTGTTAAGAAGGCTGCAGGTGCACTTGAATCTGTTAAGAAGGCTGCAGGTGCACTTGAATCTATTGATGAGATCAAATTCTTATATGTAAGAAAATGATCGATTGGGGCCAAATTCTTACAAGTTTTGATCGTTAGAGAGAATTTTTAAAGTTGAGATTATTATCGGCCAACATGTGAAAATTAGGATTATTGAAATTCAATAACCCTATAAACAAGTGGTAATTTGTAATATAGCATTTTAAAAAATACAAACACATTTTCACTATACACTTTTTAAGTATATATAGCTTACATATATTAGATTTTTTCTAAATACCAAAATAAGGGTACAAGTACAAGAGCATAATCAAAATAACAAAGGTTTTAGCCCCAGCTATAAGGGGAGGCGTGCAACTTGGACTTTTTTAAGCGAGTACCTTATACCCGCTCAATTTACGCTTATGCCAGTCTGGTGGGTGATGTACGACGGGTAGGGGCTGGGTCTTGGGTTTGCCGATTGAATTTTAATGATTTTCAAAATTATCTGATCGTTAAACGGTCATATTTGTTTTAAATTGTTATTGTTTTTGAAACTTATATAATACCTATAAATACATACACAAATGAAACCAAATTTAGAGAAAAAAAACTCAACCAATGAAAGTTGAGGAACGGTTCACCGAAGAACACTAGTTGTGCGTTAAACGGTTTAACATGCGGAATCCGTTAAAACCGAGTTGTGATCGTGAACGTGTAATGTAAATATAAATGATTAAGATCTTTATTACTAATCAGACATCAACCGGACAGAGTTTCGATGTGTTTACAATCCTTTCAAATATCTCTTCTCAAAGACAATCTCGGAAGATTATGAGAGTTAATACATGCGTAGGACTAGCTTGGTATTTATGGGATTTGAAATATGAGCGAAGGTCTGTTAAAAATAATACATTTATTATTCTTGCAATTCTGTTATAATTTTATTATTTGTTTTTTCTTTGTTTCATGTGAGTTGCTAAGCTGGATACTAGGCTACAGATGGGCTTATCTAGTGGACTACAAATGGGCTTATCTATTGGACTTCAGCATGGAGCAGGCTTTCAAAGAGTTATGAGGACTCCGGGTAACCCGGATGTTGTTATGCAATCTGGATAAGTATAAAAGGGTTCTCTGGTTTTGTGCACCTGATTTACTTCGCATCTCAATGTTTCCCTTTGTGTTGTCTCTCTCTTGTATAGGCAATCTAGGGTTTGTTTAAAGAGAATTTCTCTGTTTCTCTTTCCAGTCGATTCCTGTGTTTGTCTACGCAAATTATCGTGTTGATAATCTGCTTGTGAGGAGAGTTGTGAGTAAGAGTCTTGTGATTCTTTGTATTTCCAGTTCTGATTGTTTTCTTAGGGTTAATAATAACTGTGTTTGAATATATCAGTTCTTGATAGCAGTTTGTTGACATGGTATCAGAGCTTTCGTAAGCTCTTGGGTGTGGTTTTGTTCCGCTATGTTTTCTAGGGTTGGATCGGTTCAGATCTAACTGGATCTGACTTGGATCGTTTCTTGTTGACGCCGATTCAGTGGTGTTTCGCCTGTTGTTGACACCGAATCGGTTCTTGGAGTGCGTGCTTAGTGAAGAAATTTGGGGATCTTGAAGGTTCGAAACCCTAATCTAGGGTTTGTGGCGTTCTTGGTGTTGTTGCAGTGATTCGTGTTGGTCTTTGTAACCCTAGAAGGTTGCAAAGCAAACTGACCGGATCTGTGTAGCATTTTAGTTGATTCAGTTCCTTGATTTGCAGGAGTTATACGCACCCCTGGTGAGTTATTTCCTTGATTCAGTTCCTTTTATATTTATGTTCTTGCATTAGGCATTTTGTTTGCCGGACTAGTCGGGCTGGTGTTGATTGGGACACAGGAAGGGTACATCCTGTTGCATTTTAGTTGTTATCTGTTTGTGGCTTGATTCTTGCTTTATTTGTTATTTGTCTCCTGTTTTGGTTGTTATTTCTTTTCATTTTTTGTTTACTACTTGTTGTTGCTGATCTTTAGATTGAGTCTAGTAGGCTCCCTTGATAAGGCTTGTAGAGGCACCTTGAGTGATGACCCTCTGATTTGGTCCCTGTCAAGGTTCCGCCCTTTTTAGGATCTGTGATTCTTTAGTGTTATTTTTGCATCTCTCTGGTTGTTGTTCTTAGTTGTTACTTTATTTGGTGTTACAATGGTTGATGGTCCTGTTGTCACAAGTGGTGGTTCAGGTCCTAGTGATCCACCACCTAAGACACTTGTGAGTAAACTTGATGCAAGTGACCCGTTATACTTGCATCCATCTGATTCTAGTAACTTGACTATTGTTTCTATTAAACTTAAAGGTTCTGAGAATTACACAATTTAGTCTAATGCTATGCAACTTGCTTTACAAGTAAAAAATAAATGGGGATTTATTGACAAAAGTTGTGTTAAATCTGAAACAAATGAGATTCTTGCTAGGCAGTGGGATAGGTGTAACTCTATAGTTTTAACTTGGATCTTGAATTCAATTAGTGAAGAGTTATATATGGGTAATGTCTTTTCTAAATTGGCTAGTAATGTTTGGTTAGATTTGAAGGAAACTTATAACAAGGTTGATGGATCTGTCGTGTTTGATTTGTATCAGAAAATTAACTCATTTAGTCAAAATGGACCTAGCGTATCTGATTACTATCATAAGTTGAATGTTATGTGGGGTGAGTTAGATCAGATTTTGCAGTTGCCTTCCTGTTCGTGTAATGCTGCTAAGGAATTCAATGATTTTAATCATATGATAAAATTAATGCAGTTTTTAATGGGGTTGGATAATGTGTATCAAGGAGTTAGAACTAATCTTTTGATGAAAGAAACGTTACCTACTGTTAAAGAAGCTTTTGTTGTAGTTTCTAGAGAGGAATCTCATAGAAACTATAGTAGTGGTAATAAGAAAAATCCAAACATATCTTTTGTTTCTAAAGTCAGTCCACCTGTTGAGTTCAAGAAAATTAATAAAGGTTTAAATCAAAATCTAAAATGTACTCATCGTAATAAGGTTGGGCATACAATAGAGAAGTGTTTTGATATTATTGAGTATCCCTCTTGGATGAAACCATCAAGAGGGAATCAAGGAAAGAAGAATAGTTCTAGTAATAGTTCTAAAATTGATGAGTCAAGTGTTCCTATTACTGCTGTGACTTCTGATCAGTTGACTAAATTGCTGAGTTTGATTAATGACAGAACACCCAAATCATCATAGAGCTGTAATGTTTCAGGTGGGTTGTTTTGCTCAACTGTGTTTAGCAGTCCTGTTTATTCTTTTGGCTGTGACGTGAGTAAAGGTTTAGGTTGGATAATAGATTCAGGGGCTAATAATCACATGGTAAAATCTGAAACAAATTTAACTAATTATACCGATGTTTCCAATCTTAAAATTAAAGTAAAGCATCCTAATGGTACAAATGCTTATGTAACTAAAATTGGAACTTTTAAATTGGCTTATGGTGTGGTTTTACATGATGTTTTTGTTGTCCCTGAATATAGTGTTAACCTAATTTCTGTACATAAGTTAGCCAAGGATAATAAGTTGTTTGTTGGATTTGATGAACATAAGTGTTATATACAGGACTTGTTAACAGGGAAAATCCTGGTGATTGGTAATCAACTTTAAGGTTTATATATGTGTGGTAATGCTGTTGTGTCTAATCTGTCTATCTTTAATGCTTCTATCTATAAACTGTGGCACTCTAGATTAGGACACCCTGCTGATCAAGCTATTAAAATGTTTAAAGATACTTTAAACATTTCAACTGAGGTTGATCATGGCCCTTGTGATGTATGTCATAGGGCTAGGCAGCATAGGGAGCCCTTTCTTTCGAGTGAACATAAGAGTTATCAGTTGGGAGAGCTGGTTCACTTAGATGTATGGGGTCCTTATAGGGTTGCTAGTAGAGAAGGTCACAAGTATTTCTTGACTATTGTTGATGACTATTCCCGGGCTGTTTGGGTTTGTCTTATGAAAAATAAAACTGAAGTTTTTGTTAATATAAGACATTTTGTTAACATTGTCAAAACTCAATTTAAATAAACAGTGAAATGTTTTAGAAGTGATAATGGTTCAGAATTTGTAAACAATCAAATGAGTCAGTTTTGTAGTCAGTTGGGAATAGTTCATCAAACTTCGTGTGCCTATACTCCTCAACAAAAATGGAATTGTTGAGAGAAAGCATAGGCATTTGCTGAATGTTACTAGAGCGTTACTATCCCAAAGTAATTTACCTGTTAGGTTTTGGCATGAATGTGTTTTAACTGCTTCCTATCTTATTAATAGGATTCCATCCTTTGTGCTTGCTAGAAAGACACCATATGAATTAGTTTATAAGTTTAAACCCTTCTTGAATCATCTTAAATTGTTTGGGTGCTTGTGTTTTTATACTGTTTTAAATGAAACTGATAAATTGAATAGTAGAGCGGAAAATGTGTCTTTATAGGATATTCACTTGAGAAAAAAGGGTATAAACTTTTTAGTCTTGATTCAAAGTATATTATTTTTTTAAGGGATGTGAAGTTTTATGAAACAATCTTTCCATTTAAGGAACAATCTGTTTTAGAAAATTATGATTCAAATCCTATTAAAGACATTAATGCTCTCAAATTTTTTTGACGTGTATGAAAACTCAGAGCCCAAACCCTTTCAAACTGTGGAGGATCCTTATGATGAGAGAATGGGTCAAGGTGAAACGGATGTGAGAACACTGGGAGTTCAGCAATCAGCGAGTCTTGATACCTCTAATGTTGAGACTAGTACTCAGCAGTCTGATGAGGTTCAAGAGTCTTCTGTTAGGGTAGAATCGGTGAGTATTACAGATGAAGTCCGAATTCCTTCTGAGGGTGACACAATGGGTTCTGAGACATCTCTTCTTCCTAGGAGGTGCTCTAAGACTTCTAATTTACCAAAGAATTTAAATGATTTTGTTTTAGAAGGGAAAGTTAAATATGGGATTGAAAGAGTAGTTAATTTTTCTAAACTTACCAGTGATAATAAATGTTTTGCCTCTGTTCTTTCTAAAGTTGTTAAACCTAAGAACTTTAACGAGGTTGTTCAAGATCCCAACTGGGTTTCTGCAATGAATGATGAAATTCAAGCTTTGCATAGAAATCACACTTGGGATGTTGTTGACAGACCTAAGAATAGAAGTATTGTAGGGTGTAAATGGATTTATAAAATTAAGTATAAATCTAATGGTGAAGTAGAAAGATTTAAGGCAAGGCTTGTTGCTAAAGGGTTTAGCCAAAAAGAGCGAATTGATTATGAAGAAACTTTCTCCCTTGTGGTTAAATTGGTAACTGTTAGATGTATTATCGCATTGACTGTTCAAAATAATTGGAACTTGTATCAATTAGATGTTAATAATGCTTTTTTATATGGTGATTTAAATGAGGTAGTTTATATGTGATTACCTGAAGGTTATCAGTATAATGATTTGTCCAAAGTGTGTAAACTTAATAAGTCTTTGTATGGGCTTAAGCAAGCCCCTAGAATGTGGAATGAAAAATTGGTTAGTGTTTTACTTAGCAATACAAAGCAAGTGTGATACTTCATTGTTTGTTAAAAATAAAAATGGTATCTTTGTTGTTTTACTGGTATATGTAGATGATATTGTTGTTACAGGTAATTCATTGACTGAGATAGAAAATATTAAGCAAAGTTTAAAAACGAAATTTTTGATCAAAGATCTTGGTTTGTTGCAATATTTCACAGAAGTGTTGTCTTGTGATGATGGTATATGTATATCACAAAGGAAATATAGTACTGATCTTTTGTCGTAGTACGGTATGTTAGGTTGTAAGCCTGTTAATATACCAATTGATCAAAGTCATGTTGTTAATACTTTGCTTAACAATAATTCTGGTCCTGTAAAAAATATTACTGGTTATCAATAGTTGGTAGGAAAATTAATTTATTTGTCCCGTACTCGACCTGATATCTCATATGCAGTACATGTTCTTAGTCAGTTTATGCATAGTCCTACTGAAGGACATTTGAAACTTGCTTTTCACTTATTGAGATATCTTAAATCTGCCCCAGGAAAAGGTCTTTTGTTTAGTAAGAGTAGTTCATTTAATCTGTCTGGTTTTGCTGATTCTGACTGGGCAAAGTGTCTAGTTACTTGAAAGTCAGTTACAGGGTTTTGTATTTTCTTGGGTAATTGTTTAGTATCTTGGAAAAGTAAGAAACAAAGTATAGTGTCTAGGTCTTCAGCTAAGGCTGAATACAGGTCGATGTCTGCTGCTGCATGTGAGTTAATTTGGTTGAAAATTTCGTTGGGAGAGTTACAAATTAAAATTGATATACCTATCAACTTGTATTATGATAATAATGCTGCTATGTCTATAGCAGCAAATCCAGTATTTCACGATAGGACCAAACATTTTGAATTGGATTTATTTTTCTTAAGAGATTTGATTTCGAAAGGTGTTTTGAAATGTATTCGTATTGAGTCTTCAAATCAAGTTGCAGACATATTTACTAAAGGAGTGTTGGTCAAAATACATCAAGTTCTTTGTAAGAGATTGAAACTTTTTGATCTGTTTAACTAACAGAATTGGGGGGGGGGGGGTTAAAAATAATACATTTATTATTCTTGCAAGTCTATTATAATTTTATTATTTGTTTTTTCTTTGTTTCATGTGAGTTGCTAAGCTGGATACTGGGCTACAGATGGTCTTATCTACTGGACTACAGATGGGCTTATCTATTGGACTTCAGCATGGAGCAGGCTTTCGAAGAGTTATGAAGACTCCGGGTAACCCGGATGTTGTTATGCAATCTGGATAAGTATAAATGGGTTCTCTAGTTTTGTGCACCTGATTTACTTCGCATATCAGTTTTCCCTTTGTGTTGTCTCTCTCTTGTATAGGCGATCTAGGGTTTGTTTAAAGAGAATTTCTCTGTTTCTCTTTCCAGTCGATTCCTGTGTTTGTCTACGCAGATTATCGTGTTGATAATCTGCTTGTGAGGAGAGTTGTGAGTAAGAGTCTTGTGATTCTTTGTATTTCCAGTTCTGATTGTTTTCTTAGGGCTAATAATAATTGGGTTTGAATATATCAGTTCTTGATACCAGTTTGTTGACAAGGTCCACCTTAAACGCATGACAACTACGTGAGTAGGAGTCCTGCATGGACTTGTGCGAAGTTGTCATGCGCATCAAGTAGCTCATCTTCATGTATGTATTATTGACTTTGTACCATGCATTCACATTTATTCTATTGTTGTTGTTTGTGTGGTTGGTAGTTTGTGATGCATGCACTTCATGAATTCCTATTATCACAACATCATGATGTTGTGATGACCTCGTAAGCCTAAAGACCTACACACATCTAAGCGAACCCTCTGTCCAGAACCCGAATCACAGACTCAAGACTATATACTTTATGTGTATATGATATTTCTAGGATATGTACAAAAACTGCACTAATACTCTCTCCCTTGGACATAGCTAGAAATCTATGTTTTAAGTCTTGATTTGTCTTGGATAACATCTTTTAGTGAAACCACAGTCTCCCC
>JARYGA010047209.1:0-27344 GCA_030545235.1 Helianthus tuberosus | reverse complement strand
ATTAAATAGTTGCATGCATTCACACAAAACATAGCTTTGATTTAAACCAAGTTTTACTTCAATACTTTGTTTTTGTGCATATGGTTTAGTTTGAGACATTTCACTTGCCATACATGACATTTTGACATAGACATTTGACATGGATATTTGACATATACATTTGACATGGATATTTGACATAGACATTTGACATGGATATTTGACATAGACATTTGACATGATTTACATCTTGACATAAACACTTTGACATATTACCCAATACATTTGACAATTGATTCAAACATAGACTTCTTACATTGGTTGGTTTGGTTTGATTAAGTGATTAAGTTAGCGATGCGTGTGTAATATGATACAAGCATGGTGGATACGCCGCTGGTACTTCCTATATATAAGTGTTTGTATGATATTACATGGCGTAACGTTACTTGAATCATTTCAGTTTGAGACATAGAACATTTTATACAAATAACATGCTTTTCACAAGACATTGATTTACAAACAACTTATCTTATACAAACACATTTTTACATGGTTATTTATTTAACCTGACATTTACTTATACATATCATCTGATCTTATTGTTTTCAAATGATTTACAAAACAAAACAAATAACAAGGTTCATGACTAAACATTTTCTCAAACATAAGTCATGAAACCTATTTTCACAAAACCTATGTATCTCACCGGCATTTTTATGCTGACGTACCATATTTTCACATGTGTTTTTCAGGAGCTGTTGCATAAGATGATCAAGATACACTTAGGCGGACATGGGCCTTAGTGACAATAAAAGATGCAGACTAGTTAATTATGTTGTATTTCCATGTTTGTTTAGACATTGTAACACTTCTAATGAATAAAACGAAACTTCAATTGCCATGGATTTGAAACATTAATTATGTCGCAATTCACTCCCCGGCGTTTCCGCCGCGGTCCGTTGTTATACGCGGTCGGGGTGTGACAGAAGAGTTGGTATCAGAGCCAATGGTTATAGGGAATTAGGTTATTAGTAATGCTTTGACCTAGACTATAACTTTTCTAGGAACCTAACACAAGTTATCTTGTGTTTAGATCTTAAAACATGTACATCACCTATCCTTAGGTGATTAACAAAACAAGTAACCAAAATTTTTCCGAAACGATTTTTGAAAAACAATCATCTGTTTTTGAATAAATTTTTACAAGGTTTTGAACCCTCAATTGTAAGGTTTTGAACCCTCTGTTATATGGTTTTGAACCCTTTTCAGTATTGGTTTTTGGCCTTGTGCCTTCTAATTTTCAAAAAAAAATCCCGTCAAACGTTTTGGGTTTTAAATAATGTGAACATGTGCAAACTGGAAGGGTGAATGCCTGTATTCTGGGTTTTCTGTCTAGGCAAGCACTTCGTATACATCTCAACCAGACGCGAGACCAGTTGTGCTTACCTGGGAATTCTTGGGATGAGTGTTCACTTATAGGCGAGCATGTCTTCATTATACATTATTTTTGACCCATTTACTTTGATTAGTCACTGTGTGTCGTTTGTTTGCTTTGTGATACGGACGAATGACCACCATCTTTGCTTTTGTTGATTTTGTTTCATCTCATTCTTTTCATCCAATCATCTCACTCGTTCCTTTACATGTTTTCCTCTTTTAGAATGCCTCCTCGACGCGAGAACCAGATAGCTACTGCCGAGCTGGCAGAAATTATTGCGCAGCAGATGGCTGCTCAGTTCCCAAATCTCTTTGCTCAATGGCAACAAGCCAACAACAACAACAATGGTCCGTGCAAATACAAGGATTTTAATCAGGCTAAACCACTCAAGTTTAGTGGTTCTGAGGGAGCGACTGGGCTTCTTCAGTGGTTCGAGAGCATAGAGAATACTTTTCGCCATGTGCAGTGTCCGGATAATCGCAAGGTCGAGTTCTCCTCGAGTGTATTTCAGAAGAGGGCTTTGACATGGTGGAACGGGGTTATGAGAGACCGGGGTGCAGAAGTTGCTCTCGCACAGACATGGGCTGAACTTAGAGCCCTTATGATGAGGGAATTCTGTCCTCGTCATGAACAGCGAGCGTTGGAGAAAGAGTTTGATGTTTTGAAGCAAGATAGTGGTGAGCACAGGGCTTATACTGATCGGTTTGAAGAATTGAGTCTGCTTTGCCCAACAATGGTCACCCCACTCGACAAGGCTATCGAGAGATACATCGACGGCCTACCTGACTCGGTACAAGACATTCTTACTGGTAGTAACCCTGCCACACTTCGTCAGGCGATCGAGTTATCTGCGACATTGACTGAGTCGCAGATCAGGAAGAACAAGTTACACCGGAAGGGTGACAAGGGCAAGAAGCAATCGGCTGACAAGGAAGATAGCAAGAAAGGTCAAAACTTGAATGGAAAGAACTCTGGTTCTTCGAAAAGGTCAAGGAAGCGTAAGGCTTCCCAAAATTTTGCTATCACTGCTCAAGCTAATCAGGCAGCTCCCAACCAACCCGCACAGTTTCCAGCAAAGAAACCCTATACAGGGAATGCACCTTTATGCAATAGATGCAACAGTCACCACCAGCCGCAACTTCCATGCCGTTTCTGTACTAACTGTGGGAAATCAGGCCATCTTGCCAATGTTTGTCGATCTGCTCAGAATCCCGCGGTTCAGAACCCGGCTCAACAAGCTGCTCCGCAACAGGGTCAAGCTGCAAGACCACAGTACCCACCGGGTGCTTGTTACAATTGTGGGGATCTGACCCACTATAGAAACCGGTGCCCAAGGCTAGCCAACCAGAACCAGAACCAGAACCAGAACCAGAATCAGAATCCGGCTCCGGCTCGAGGCCGAGTTTTTAACATGAATGCCCAAGAGGCACAGGCTGACGATAATGTGGTGAACGGTACGTTCTTTATTAATAATCAGCCTGCATCTGTTCTTTTCGATTCTGGTGCCGATAAGAGTTTCGTGTCTTTGTCTTTTGAGCAAATGCTTCGAGTGTCTAGAACGAAACTAGGCAAATCTTTGACAGTAGAGGTTGCTAGTGGTGAACCCATTATTCTTGATTCTGTTCTTCGCAACTGCCAGTTGAATCTTAACGACCATCTTTTTCCTATTGACCTCGCGCCTATGCAACTTGGAAGCTTCGACGTTATTGTGGGAATGGATTGGTTATCCAAGCATCACGCAGAGATAGTTTGTTCTAAGAAGATTGTTCGTGTGCCACTTTCGACAGGCGAGATCCTGCAAGTTCAAGGTGAGAAGCCTACCGGTGGTCTCAAACTCATGTCTTGTTTTAAAGCTCGGAAGTATCTGCAGAAGAACTATGTGGCTTTCTTAGCACATGTTACAGAAGATAAAGGCAAGGGTAAGTCTATTTCGGATATTCCTGTCGTTCGGGATTATTCTGAAGTGTTCCCTGAAGAATTACCTGGTCTACCTCCAGCACGCCAAGTCGAGTTCCGCATTGATCTCGTACCTGGTGCAAATCCCATTGCCAGAGCTCCATATCGTCTTGCACCGTCTGAGATACAAGAGTTGTCTAAACAGCTTCAGGAGCTCTCTGACAAAGGTTTTATCCGTCCCAGCTTTTCACCGTGGGGTGCTCCCGTTCTTTTTGTCAAGAAGAAGGATGGATCCTTTAGGATGTGTATCGATTATCGTGAGCTTAACAAGCTTACCATCAAAAATCGATATCCTCTACCTCGCATAGACGACCTCTTTGATCAGTTACAAGGTGCTTCTTATTTTTCGAAGATCGATCTGCGTTTCGGGTATCATCAACTTCGGGTGCAAGAAGAAGACATTCCGAAGACAGCATTCCGTACTCGTTATGGACATTACGAATTCACAGTCATGCCATTCGGTTTGACTAATGCTCCTGCTGTTTTCATGGACTTAATGAATAGGGTCTGCAAACCTTATTTGGATCAGTTCGTCATTGTTTTTATTGACGACATCTTGATTTACTCTAAGACGCGAGCTGATCACGAGCAGCATCTTCGTCTTACTCTGGAACTCCTGAAGAAAGAGCAACTTTTCGCCAAATTCTCCAAGTGCGAATTTTGGCTTAAAGAAGTTCAATTTTTGGGACACATTATCAACGAACGAGGTGTTCATGTAGATCCCTCCAAGATCAGTGCGATTAAGGATTGGGATACGCCTACTACTCCTACTGAAGTTCGTTCATTTCTTGGTCTAGCGGGTTATTATCGCCGCTTCATTGAAAACTTTTCTAAGATTGCAGTTCCTCTAACTACTCTAACTCAGAAGAAAATGCCCTTTTACTGGGGATTCAGACAAGAGGAAGCTTTTCAACACCTGAAGCAGAAGCTTTGCGATGCGCCTGTTCTATCATTGCCCGAGGGTGATGATGATTTTGTTGTGTATTGTGATGCATCGAAATTGGGTCTTGGCTGTGTTCTTATGCAAAGGAACAAAGTCATAGCCTATGCATCAAGACAATTGAAGATACATGAGAAGAACTACACCACTCATGATCTTGAGTTGGGTGCAGTTGTCTTTGCTCTCAAGATCTGGAGACACTATTTGTACGGTACAAAATGTGTGGTTTTCACTGACCACAAAAGTCTTCAGCATATCTTCAACCAGAAAGAACTCAACATGAGGCAACGACGTTGGGTTGAGCTTTTAAACGACTATGATTGCGAAATTCGCTACCATCCTGGTAAGGCGAATGTCGTAGCTGATGCATTGAGTCGTAAGGAGCGTACTAAGCTTCATTGTGTACGTGTTCAATCTGTTATTCAAGCTCGATCTGATATTCAAGCACGCATTTCTCAAGCTCAACAATCTTGTGTTTCACAAGGATTAATGGATAAGGAATTTCCCTATCACATAACACCTGCTCTGGAACTGAAGGACAATGGATCATATTACTTCATGGACCGTTTGTGGGTCCCAAGCCAGGATGATCTTCGTACCTTGCTTATGGATGAAGCCCATAAGTCTCGCTATTCTATTCATCCGGGCTCAGATAAAATGTATAAGGATCTTCGTATTCACTATTGGTGGCCTGGTATGAAGAAAGACATTGCCTTATATGTATCCAAATGCCTTACTTGTCTTAAGGTTAAGGCTGAACATCAGCGTCCATCTGGTTTATTGGAGCAACCAGAGATCCCAGTTTGGAAATGGGAAAACATTACTATGGATCTTGTTACCAAACTTCCACGCACTAAGAAAGGTCATGATGCCATCTGGGTAGTCGTTGATCGTCTTACAAAGTCAGCACATTTCTTGCCAATCCGTGAGGATTTTCCTGCTGACAGACTTGCTCAAATCTATGTGGATGAAATTGTGGCTCGACATGGTGTTCCTTTGAACATCATTTCTGACAGAGATGCTCGTTTCACTTCACACTTTTGGAGAACCATGCAATCTGCCATGGGGACCCAACTTAATCTGAGCACAGCTTATCATCCGCAAACGGATGGTCAATCTGAGAGAACAATCCAGACTCTGGAGGATATGCTAAGAGCTTGTGTGATCGATTTTGGTGGTAGCTGGGATTCACATCTGAAATTGATTGAATTCTCCTACAACAACAGTTATCACACTAGCATCAAAATGGCTCCTTTCGAGGCTCTCTATGGTCGAAAATGTCATTCACCAGTCTGCTGGAATGAGATTGGCGAGGCTCAACTTACTGGACCTGCCCTCATTTTAGAGACAACTGACAAGGTCAAGAAGGTTCGTGATAACCTTCAGGCAGCTAGAAACCGTCAGAAGATTTACGCGGACCCAAAACGCAAAGCCTTGGAATTTCAAGTCGGTGATCGAGTATTACTTAAGGTCTCACCTTGGAAAGGTGTGATCAGATTTGGAAAGAAAGGAAAACTTGCACCTAGATACGTTGGACCATTCAAGATCGTCGAAAGAATCGGAAAGGTAGCCTACAGACTTGAGTTACCTCCTGAACTGGGAAATGTTCATCCAACTTTTCACATATCAAATCTCAAGAAGTGTACAGCTGATGAGAACTACTCCATACCGCTTGACGAAATTCGTGTTGGCAAAACACTGAAATTTGTTGAGAAACCAGTGGAAATCATGGAACGTGAAGTCAAGTGGCTTAAACGCAAGCGCATTCCTTTGGTCAAAGTTCGCTGGGAAGCTAAACGTGGACCTGAGTTTACTTGGGAACGCGAAGATCAAATGAAGGCGAAATATCCACATCTTTTCTCACGAGTTTCCTCTAAATAAATTTCGGGACAAAATTTCCACAAGTAGGGGAGACTGTAACAACTGTGCTTGTAATCGCTATGAACAGTTCTGTTATCAATAAAACAATGTTATTTGATCACAATGTTTGTTTTGTTATGTTATACATTTTTCATGTTTTGACTTTTATGTAATTTCAAACTCTATATCACTTTCTGGAGAGTTATACGCAAACTAGTGCGTAAACGTACTCAGTTTAATGCGAGAAATACTCTGGAACATCAACATATACTCAACATACCTTAAATAACCTTTACATAACTTAGAAATAAGTTTTGAAGGCTTTGGTATGGCAAAAACAAGTTAATTCGCTTACAGGGACTAAATATGACAAACTGCGAAAGTATGTCAATTTGAACTGTAACGAACATTCTGGAACATGACCATAAGTTAAACACACCTTAAATATCCTTTACATAGCTTAGAAATAGGCTTTGAAGGGTTCGGTGTGCTAAAATAAACTTTTGGGACATTCAGGGACTAAAAGTGTCAAAAAGTGCACAAGTTTGCATTTTCGCGCATAACTTACGTTCTGAATACATCTGGACATCCAAAAATTTATGTAAGCATGACTACATTATATTTTAGTGTTCGCCTTAAGAAAAATCCATTCGTTGCGTCATTTGGATCGTTTTTCGCGCTTGTGCGCATTTCGTCGTAATTAAGCGAACATCGCGTTCGTACGGCCAAACGAACCATCATCCGACGTATTTTTGAACATGTTTCATGTCCACAATTTTTAGGCAACATTTTAGGGCCTTAAAGTTGGCTTTACGGGCCTTAGAAGTGTCGGAAATGGCCTTAAACACGTGCAGGGACTGAAACTGTCATTTTTCAAACATATGTGCAGATCAGAAGGGCCATGCGGCCCGCATTGTCTTTGGCTGATCCTGAAGCGGGCCGCTTCCCACTATCAGACCAGATTAAATGTATTAAACAGCTGGTTGCAGCTGTTTTGCACTCCTAATCCCACTTCCACATGTCAAAACCTTATGGTAGGTGGCAAATTGAGCCACCACAACTTTGTGACAAGTGTACGGCTCGGATCGTGGCACGATATTCAAGAAACGATCCTAACGGCTCTACTTTTCCTATAAATACCCACCCCCCATTTGTTCAAAACCCACAAATCTGATCAAGAAAGCTCTAAGTTGGAACCTTCGTTTCATACCTGAGCTATTTCGATCTGGGTTAGCATTCGGGGACCCTTCGTAAGTATTCTTTCGTTCTTTTCCTTATTTTTACTGCTTTTCGAGTCAGAAAGTCAAACTTTGTTTGACTTTCAGCGTTGACCAGTAATGGTCAATGCGAAGTTCGTTTGAACTTCGCAACGTGATTGTAATCACGATGGTCATAGTCCCTTGGGACTATGCCTACTGATTACCACGTTGTCTAGGGTCGTAGGATAAGCGATCTAATAAATCGCTTATACCTCGAACCCGACCCAGTTTGGTCGATCATTAGGATCCGACCAAACACAGTAGGTGACCATAGTAGGTAGGGAATAACCTTCCGAGGTTATACCCTATGGTCACATCGTTTAAGTAGTTGCATGATAGGTAGTTTATATGCCTTAGGTAAATTACCAGAATACCCTTTTCATACATAATTGGTAATTTAGCATATGTAACCTAAACTTTTGTCACGTAACTGATTATGTAACATGTTTAGGCATATAACACTTGTCATAGGGCTAGTTAGGCGGTCCGAACGCGTTTCACGCGCACGACGCGTTAAAGTAGCATAAGCTTCCTAAACGGGTCGTATTGGGTCGTAAACAATTATGTTAAGTTTCATTTAGTATGTAGGCTTTGTTAAACCAAATGACACGAGTCTCTACACTCGTTTGGTTTACGAAACCTCATTCTATCCAATCTTCCGATTTAGGTCCGGTTTATTAACATAGTTACCTATATTAGGTGCCGTTTGATATTCCGAGATCTATAGCATTACTTGGTGGTTATCTTTTGACAACTGAGCAATCTCAAGTGAGTACATAGACCCCTCTTTTACTGTTTTCTAAACTGTTTTGGGGTGGAACACATGTGCCTACTTGTTACTTTCCTGCTTTCCAGTTTTCACATCATATACTGCTATGTTCGTTAGTACATTATAGTACATGATTTCATTACATCTTATGCTAGGTGTGCCCATTGTGTGCATTACTTGGTACATTGTTTTACATTACATTTCATGCTAGGTATGCCCATTGTGTGCATTACTTAGTACATCGTTTTACATGACATTTCATGCTAGGTATGCCCATTGTGTGCATTACTTAGTACATCGTTTTACATGACATTTCACGCTATGTATGTTCATTTGATTACATACTTAGTGCATTGTTTTCACATGCTCACATTTTGTTATGACATTTGGTTTGTTTACATGGGACAATATATCCATTAACATTAGCTACGCCGTTCGTTAGTAGGTAGTGGTACCATAGGAATTGACAACTCCCGTTCCGGACATCCCAGGGTAAGGGGACAGAAAGGAATGACCGAATTCGTTGACATTAAGACAGATAGACCTTTAATTTGTTTAAAGGGTTTATCACCACAGTCGCCAGGCTTGGATGTATGCATATTCACAATACCACATAAATGTTCATATTAAATAGTTGCATGCATTCACACAAAACATAGCTTTGATTTAAACCAAGTTTTACTTCAATACTTTGTTTTTGTGCATATGGTTTAGTTTGAGACATTTCACTTGCCATACATGACATTTTGACATAGACATTTGACATGGATATTTGACATATACATTTGACATGGATATTTGACATAGACATTTGACATGGATATTTGACATAGACATTTGACATGATTTACATCTTGACATAAACACTTTGACATATTACCCAATACATTTGACAATTGATTCAAACATAGACTTCTTACATTGGTTGGTTTGGTTTGATTAAGTGATTAAGTTAGCGATGCGTGTGTAATATGATACAAGCATGGTGGATACGCCGCTGGTACTTCCTATATATAAGTGTTTGTATGATATTACATGGCGTAACGTTACTTGAATCATTTCAGTTTGAGACATAGAACATTTTATACAAATAACATGCTTTTCACAAGACATTGATTTACAAACAACTTATCTTATACAAACACATTTTTACATGGTTATTTATTTAACCTGACATTTACTTATACATATCATCTGATCTTATTGTTTTCAAATGATTTACAAAACAAAACAAATAACAAGGTTCATGACTAAACATTTTCTCAAACATAAGTCATGAAACCTATTTTCACAAAACCTATGTATCTCACCGGCATTTTTATGCTGACGTACCATATTTTCACATGTGTTTTTCAGGAGCTGTTGCATAAGATGATCAAGATACACTTAGGCGGACATGGGCCTTAGTGACAATAAAAGATGCAGACTAGTTAATTATGTTGTATTTCCATGTTTGTTTAGACATTGTAACACTTCTAATGAATAAAACGAAACTTCAATTGCCATGGATTTGAAACATTAATTATGTCGCGATTCACTCCCCGGCGTTTCCGCCGCGGTCCGTTGTTATACGCGGTCGGGGTGTGACAGCAAACACCCCAACTTAGAGCTGATTTCAGATCAAGTGTGAGAATGAAGTGAGGTGGGGGTTGCTATTTATAGTAATTTCACAACCATTAGGAACATTTCTTGGAGAAGAGGGAATGATCTTGGCCTTACATTTGGGCACAAGGTTTTGAATACCATGGGGACATCAAATACCAGCCCATAGTGTGTAATTCAAGGGGTAAAAACCATTTGACCAAGTGGAATAGGCCAGATTCATTGTTTTTGAAATTCTGTGGTTCTGGGGAAGGCTTACAGACCGTAAGCATATGTCCATACGGTCCGTAAGGGACCTGCAGACCAGCCACTTTCACTTATTTACAGTTTAGCCCCTGCAACTTGTTTTGTCGCGTTTTAGCACTTCTAACACCCGTCAAAGCCATTTTTAAGCTCCAAAAGGATGTTATAACATAGGGAACATGAAATATGCTTGAAAATATCTCGGATGTCGGCTCGTTTGGTCATACGGTTGCGTTGTTCGGTTAATTACGTCTGAAGCCGTAACGGACGCAAAAACAATCCAAATTACGCGACGAATGGAATTTTATCATGCCAAACACTAAAATAAAATATTTTAATGCTTACATAAATTTTTGGATGTCCGGATGTATTCAGAACGTAAGTTATGCTCGAAAATGCAAACTTATGCACTTTTTGACGCTTTTAGTCCCTGAATGAGCATAAAGTTTATTTTAGCACACCGAACCCCTCAAAGCCTATTTATAAGCTATTTAAAGGATATTTAGGGTGTGTTTAACTTATGATCAAGTTCTGGAATGTCCGTTATAGTTTAAATCGGCATACTTTCGCAGTTTGTCGAATTTAGTCCCTGTAAGCGAATAGACTTGATTTTGTCATACCAAAGCCTTCAAAACTTATTTCTAAGTTATGTAAAGGTTATTTAAGGTATGTTAAGCATATGTTGATGTTCCAGAGTATTTTTCTCATTAAACTGATTACGTTTATGCCCCAGTTTGCGTATAACTCTCCAGAAAGCGATATAGAGTTCGAAATTGAATAAAAGTCAAAACATGAAAAATGTCAAACATAAACAAACAAATATTGGGATAAAATAACTTTATTTCATTGATAACTGAATTGTTTACAATGATTACAAGCACAGATGTCACAGTCTCCCCTACTTGTGGAAATTTCGTCCCGAAATTTGTTTAGAGGAAACTTGTGAGAAAATATGCGGATACTTCGCCTTCATTTGATCTTCACGTTCCCAAGTAAACTCAGGTCCACGTTTAGATTCCCAGCGAACTTTAACCAAAGGAATGCGCTTGCATTTAAGCCATTTGACTTCACGATCCATAATTTCCACAGGTTTCTCAACAAAATGCAGCGTTTTATCAACACGAATTTCGTCAACTGGTATGTGGAGGTCCTCATCAGCTAAACACTTCTTGAGATTGGATACGTGGAAGGTTGGATGAACATTTCCAAGTTCAGGAGGTAACTCAAGTCTGTAGGCTACCTTACTGATTCTTTCTACGATCTTGAATGGTCCAACATATCTAGGTACAAGTTTTCCTTTCTTTCCAAATCGGATCACACCTTTCCAAGGTGAGACCTTAAGTAGTACACGATCACCGATTTGAAATTCCAAGGGCTTGCGTCGTTGGTCCGCGTAACTCTTTTGACGGCTTCGAGCTGTCTGTAGGTTATCACGAACTTTCTTAACCTTATCAGTTGTCTCTAGAACTAGGTCAGGTCCAATAAGTTGAGCCTCACCTATCTCATTCCAGCAGACTGGTGAACCACATTTTCGACCATAGAGAGCCTCGAAAGGAGCCATGTTGATGCTGGAGTTATAAATGTTGTTGTAGGAGAATTCAATCAATGGAAGATGTGAATCCCAACTACCACCAAAATCGATCACACAAGCTCTAAGCATATCCTCCAAAGTCTGGATTGTTCTTTCAGTTTGGCCATCTGTTTGTGGATGATAAGCAGTGCTCAGATTAAGTTGGGTCCCCATAGCAGTTTGCATCGTTCTCCAAAAATGAGAAGAGAAACGAGCATCTCTATCAGAAATAATGTTCAAAGGAACACCATGTCGAGTTATGATTTCATCCACATAAATTTTTGCAAGCTTTTCAGCAGAAAAATCCTCACGGATTGGCAAAAAATGCGCTGACTTAGTAAGACAATCAACAACTACCCAGATGGCATCATGACCTTTCTTAGTGCGCGGAAGTTTAGTAATGAGATCCATAGCAATGTTTTCCCATTTACAAACTGGGATATCTAGTTGTTCCAAAAGACCAGAGGGATGTTGATGTTCAGCCTTAACCTTAAGACAAGTAAGGCATTTGGACACGTATAAGGCAATGTCTTTCTTCATGCTAGGCCACCAATACTAAGTACGAAGATCCTTATACATCTTATCTGAGCCAGGATGAATAGAATAACGAGACTTATGAGCTTCATCCATAAGCAAAGTGCGGAGATCATCTAGGCTTGGGACCCACAAACGGTCCATGAAATAATACGATCCATTGTCCTTTAGTTCAAGATCAGGCTTAATGTGATAGGGTAATTCCTTACCCATCAAGTCTTGTGAAACACAAGCATGTTGAGCCTGAGAGATGCGGGCCTGAATATCAGATCGAACTTGGATATCAGATTGAACACGAACACAATGAAGCTTGACACGTTCTTTACGACTCAAAGCGTCAGCCACGACATTCGCCTTACCAGGATGGTAGCGAATTTCGCAGTCATAGTCGTTTAGAAGCTCAACCCAACGTCGTTGCCTCATGTTGAGTTCTTTCTGATTAAAGATATGCTGAAGACTTTTGTGGTCAGTGAAAACCACACATTTTGTACCATACAAATAGTGTCTCCAGATCTTAAGAGCGAACACAACTGCACCCAACTCAAGATCATGAGTAGTGTAGTTTTTCTCATGCACCTTCAACTGCCTCGATGCATATGCTATGACTTTGTTCCTTTGCATCTGAACACAGCCAAGTCCCAAATTGGATGCATCGCAGTACACGACAAAATCATCATTGCCTTCAGGAAAAGATAGGATAGGCGCATCACAAAGCTTCTGCTTCAAGGTCTGAAATGCTTCTTCTTGTTTAGAACCCCATCCAAAGGGTTTATTCTTCTGAGTTAGAGCAGTTAAGGGAGCTGCAATCTTCGAGAAATTTTCGATGAAGCGGCGGTAATAACCCGCGAGACCAAGAAAAGAACGAACTTCAGTAGGAGTAGTAGGCGTGTCCCAATCCTTAATCACACTGATCTTGGAGGGATCTACATGAATACCTTGTTCGTTGACAATATGACCCAAAAATTGAACTTCTTTAAGCCAAAATTCACATTTGGAGAACTTGGCGAAAAGTTGCTCTTTCTTTAGGAGTTCCAAAGTAAGACGAAGATGTTGCTCATGATCAGCTTGCGTCTTAGAGTATATCAAAATGTCATCAATAAAAACGATGATGAACTTGTCCAGATAAGGTTTGCAGACCCTATTCATTAAGTCCATGAAAACAGCAGGAGCATTAGTCAACCCAAATGGCATAACTGTGAACTCATAATGCACATAACGAGTGCGGAACGCTGTCTTAGGAATATCTTCTTCATGCACACGAAGCTGATGATACCCAGAACGCAGATCAATCTTTGAAAAGTAAGAAGCACCTTGTAACTGGTCAAAGAGATCATCAATACGAGGTAGGGGATATCGATTCTTGATGGTAAGCTTGTAAAGCTCACGGTAATCGATGCACATCCTGAAAGATCCATCCTTCTTTTTGACAAAAAGAATGGGAGCACCCCAAGGTGAAAAGCTAGGCGAATAAAACCTTTATCTGAAAGCTCCTGAAGCTGCTTAGATAACTCTTGCATCTCAGACGGTGCAAGACAATATGGAGATCTGGCAATAGGATTTGCACCAGGTACAAGATCAATACGGAACTCGACTTGGTGCGCTGGGGGTAATCCAGGTAACTCCTCAGGAAATAGCTCCGGATAATCCCGAACAACAGGGATATCTTGAATAGACTTACCTTTGCCTTTATCTGCTACAACATGTGCCAAGAAGGCCACATAGTTCTTTGGCAGATACTTCCGAGCTTGAAAACAAGACATGAGCTTAAGACTTCTAGAAGGTTTCTCACCACGAACCTGTAGGATCTCACCCGACGAAAGCGGCACATGAACGATCTTCTCAAAGCAAACTACCTCTGTGTGATGCTTGGCTAACCAATCCATACCCACAATAATGTCAAAACTCCTAAGTTGCATCGGCGTGAGGTCAATAGGAAAAAGATGGTCGTTAAGGTTTAACTGGCAGTTGCGAAGAACAGAATCAAGAACAATGGGTTCACCACTAGCAACTTTTACTGTCAAAGGCTTACCTAGTTTTGTTCTAGACACGTGAAGAAATGGCTCAAAAGATAATGACACAAAAATCTTATCGGTACCAGAATCAAAAAGAACAGATGCGGGTTGATTATTAACAAGGAACGTACCGTTCACCACTTCATTGTCTGCTTGCGCCTCTTGTGCATTCATGTTGAAGACTCGACCTCGAGCCTGAGCCTGAGCTAGATTCGCATTCACCAATCTTGGACATTGATTACGGTAGTGGGTCAGATCCCCACAGTTATAACAAGAACCTGGTGGGTAGTGAGGTCGTGCAGCTTGACCTTGTTGCTGAGTATGAGGCTGAGCAACTCGTTGAGCCGGGTTCTGAGCTGCTCGATTCTGATTGGCTGGAATGCGGCATGTGCAAGCAAGATGACCAGATCTTCCGTAGTTGGTGCAATGACGACACTGGAGGTGCGGTTAATGATGACCATTACATCTGTTGCACAAAGGTGCATTGCCAAGATAAGGTTTCTTGGCGATGGTTACGCAGGCTGATTTGGTGCAGCTTGATTTTCCTGTGCAGTAACGGCGTAGTTTTGGGAAGCCATACGCTTCCTTGAACCCTTCGAAGAACCAGAATCCTTACCCTTCTTGTTTTTACCTTTCTTGCTATCCTCTTTGTCAGACGCCTGCTTCTTACCCTTGTCACCCTTTCTATGCAGCTTACCCTTCCGAACCTGCGACTCTCTCAACGTCGCAGATAGCTCGATTACCTAATGGATTGTGGTAGGGTTACTACCAGTAACGATGTCTTGTATGGAGTCAGGTAGGCCATCGATATACCTCTCGATAGCCTTCTCGAGTGGGGTAACCATTGTTAGGCATAACAAACTCAACTCCTCATACCTATCAGTATACGCCCGATGCTCGCCACTATCCTGTTTCAGATCATCAAACTCCCTTTCTAGAGCTCACAGCTCATGACGAGGACAAAACTCCCTCATCATAAGAGTCCTAAGTTCAGCCCATTTTTGTGCCAAAGCAACCTCAGCACCACGATCTCTCATAACCTCGTTCAACCATGTGAGAGCCCTCTTCTGAAACACGCTTGATGCAAACTCGACTTTGCGATTATCAGGACACTAAACGTGACAGAAAGTATTCTCGATGCTCTCGAACCATTGAAGGAGCCCAGTTGCCCCTTCAGAACCACTGAACTTGAGAGGTTTAGCCGAGTTAAATCTCTTGAAATTGCATGGAGCATTATTGTTGCTGTTAGCTTGGTTCAATTGAGCAATAAGATTTGGGAATGCAGCAGCCATTTGCTGCACGATGATTTCTGCCAGTTCGGCATTTGGTAGCGGATTTTCGCGTCGAGGAGGTATTCTAAAAGAGGAAACATGAAAGGAACGAGTGAGATGATTAGATGAAAAGAGCGAAATGAAACAAAATCAACAAAGGCAAAGATGGTAGTCATTTGTCCGTATCACAAAGCAAACAAACGACTCACAGTGACTAATCAAAGTAAATGGGTCAAAAATAATGTATCGCGAAGACATGCTCGCCTATAAGTGAACACTCACCCCAAGAATTCCCAGGTAAGAGTGACTGGTCCGATTATGTCGATTTGTACGAACACTCTAGCCTTAGACAGAAAACCCAGGGTACAGGTATTCACTCTTCCAGTTTGCATGTGTTCACACTATTTAGAACCCAAAACTTTGAGAAGATTTTGAAAACTTGGAAGGCACAAGGCCACAAGAATCATTCACAAATGGATGGTAAATTTTCAAAATCATTCAGAAAAATTGAAGGGTTCAAAACCTTATAATAAATTATTTAAAAACGGATGATTGATTTTCGAAAAGCGTTTTAGAAAATTTGGGTTCTTGTTTTGGTGATCACCTAAGGATAGGTGAAGTGCATGTTTTAAGATCTAAACACAAGATAACTTGCGTTGGGGTCCTAGAAAGGTTATAGTCTAGGTCAAAGCATTACTAATAGCCTAATTCCCTATAACCATTGGCTCTGATACCAACTCTTCTGTCACACCCCGACCACATAAAACATCAACTCGTGGCGGAAACGTCGGGGAGTGTTGTAACAGAATTATTGTTTCACAACCATGGCATTTAAAAGTCATGTTTTATTTATCAAACAAAGAGTTACATTGTCTTGAAATTACTGAAACAAAGAGTACATCACATAATTAAACTAGTTCTATCTTTATTTTAAGTCTCTAAGGCACAGGTCCGCCCTAGTATGTCACGATCATCCTAAGCAACAGCTCCTGAAAACACATGTGAAAATAGGTACGTCAGCATAAAAATGCCCGTGAGATACATAGGTTTTATGAAAATAGGATTCATGACTTGAGTTTAAAGAAATGTTTAATAAAATTCAGTCATGAACCTTGTTAATTGTTTTGTTTTATAAATCATTTGAAAAACGATTGCAAAATAGATGATATGTATATGTAAAAGAATAGTGTATGGTCAAAAGAATAACCAAGTAAAAAGAGTTTGTATAAACCAAGTTATTTGTAAAACAATCTTTAAGTGAAAATGTGTTGTAAATGTAATATGTCTAAACTGAAGTGGTTTAAATAACGCTACGATAGGTAATATTATACAAGCACTTATATATAGGAAGTACCTGCGGCGTATCCACCATGCTTGTATCATATTACACACGCCTCGTTATTTAAGTCACTCAGACCAACCGACAATGTAAAATATCCATGTTTAATCCAATAGTTAAATGTCATAGTATAACCCAAGTTAAATATAAATCATGTAATGTGTAAACAAAAGTTATGTATGGTAAGTAAAATGAGACTACTTAAACCACAAGTAAAAATGTACAAAACAAAGTATTTTGAATATATCAAGAGTTATGTTTTGTAAAATACATGCATGTTTAACTGATACAAACACTTATGTGGTAAGTTAACGCATACATTCAAGCCTTGAGACAGCAGGATAACCTTAGAGTAAAGATTATCAAAGTAAAATGTTTTCAGATTCAGTCATTCCCTACACCCAAACAAACCTAGGATGTCAGGAACGGGATTTGTCAAGTCCTATGGTACCATTACTTACTACCGAGTGGCATAGCTAATGTTAATGAATGTAGTTTAGACCCGTTGAACAAACCAAATGTCATATCAAATGTAAAAATATAGTGAAAGTAATGTACTAAGTATGCTAAGTTAACATACAAAGAAGAAAAAGTCATGTAAATCAATGTGCTATCATGCCAAGTAAACATACATAGCAAAAGAAGATGTAATGTAAATCAATATGCTAGCATGCTAAGTAAACATACATAGCAAAACAAAATGAAATTATGTACTAATAGTGTACTAATGAACATAGCAAGTATATAATATGAAAACATGGAAAGCATGAAAATAACAAGTAGGCACATGTGTTTCACCCCAAAACGTTTGGAAAACAGTAAAAGAGGGGTCTATGTACTCACTTGAGATTGCTCAATAGACTTTAGATATCCACCAAGCAAAGCTTAGAAGATTACGGAATCAAACGGCACCTAATATAGGTAACTATGTTAATAAACGGACCTAAATCGGAGGATCGGATAGTATGAGGGTTCGTAAACCAAATGAGTGTAAGAACTCATGAAATATGGTTTAACAAAGCCTACATACTAAAACTAAACCTAACCTAAGTGCTTACGAGCCATCACGACCCGTTTAGGTAGCTTATGCTACTTTAACGCGTCGTTCGCGTAAAACGCGTTCGGACCGCTTAACTAGTCCTATGACAAGTAAAATATGCCTTAACATGTCTAATATTGTTGCTAAATCAGTTTAGATATCAAAAATTTGGTTACATAAGCTTAAAATGAAATTTGGCGTAAAAAGGGCATTTTGGTAATTTACCGAAGGCATATATATTACCTATCATACAACTACTTAAACGACGTGACCATAAGGTATAACCTCGGAAGGTTATTCCCTATACAACTATGGTCACCTAATGTGTTTGGTTTGATTCTAATGATTGACCAAATGGGTCGGTTTGAAAGTATAAGCGATCGTTTAGATCGCTTACCCTTACGACCCTAGACAAGCACAAAATCTAAAAGTGACGAGCTAAACATGCTAAGACATGTTTAGTTAAGTTAGAAAACAGGTTTTGGTATCAAAACAAATGGTTTTGATACCCAATAGTGGTTTGGTTACAAAATACGCACAAATACTCATTTTGGCCGGAACTACAACTCGTCAATATGCCTAGTCAACGAGGTAATCAGTAGGTATAGTCACAAGGGGCTATAACCATCGTGATTACGCTCACGTTGCAAAGTTCAACGGAACTTTATGTTGACCATTGACTGGTCAAAGCTGAAAGTCAAACTTTGTTTGACTTTCATGCTTGAAATACAAGAACAAGCAAGAAGAGGACTTACAAAGGGTCCAAGAAGGATGTTTGATCTAAAATAGCTCAGGTATGAAGTGCAAACACCCCAACTTAGAGCTGATTTCAGATCAAGTGTGAGAATGAAGTGAGGTGGGGGTTGCTATTTATAGTAATTTCACAACCATTAGGATCATTTCTTGGAGAAGAGGGAATGATCTTGGCCTTACATTTGGGCACAAGGTTTTGAATACCATGGGGACATCAAATACCAGCCCATAGTGTGTAATTCAAGGGGTAAAAACCATTTGAGCAAGTGGAATAGGCCAGATTCATTGTTTCTGAAATTCTGTGGTTCTGTGGAAGGCTTAAGGACCATAAGCGTATGTCGATACGGTCCGTAAGGGACCTGCAGACCAGCCACTTTCACTTATTTACAGTTTAGCCCCTGCACCTTGTTTTGTCGCGTTTCATCACTTCTAACACCCGTCAAAGCCATTTTTAAGCTCCGCAAGGATGTTATAACATAGGGAACATGAAATATGCTTGAAAATATCTCAGATGTCGGCTCGTTTGGTCATACGGTTGCGTTGTTCGGTTAATTACGACGGAAGTCGTAACGGACGCAAAAACGATCCAAATTACGCGATGAATGGAATTTTATCATGCCAAACACTAAAATAAAATATTTTAATTCTTACATAAATTTTTGGATGTCCGGATGTATTCAGAACATAAGTTATGCGCGAAAATGCAAACTTATGCACTTTTTGACGCTTTTAGTCCCTGAATGAGCATAGAGTTTATTTTAGCACACCGAACCCCTCAAAGCCTATTTCTAAGCTATGTAAAGGATATTTAGGGTGTGTTTAACTTATGATCAAGTTCCAGAATGTCCGTTATAGTTTAAATCGGCATACTTTTGCAGTTTGTCGAATTTAGTCCCTGTAAGCAAATAGACTTGATTTTGTCATACCAAAGCCTTCAAAACTTATTTCTAAGTTATGAAAAGGTTATTTAAGGTATGTTAAGCATATGTTGATGTTCCGGAGTATTTTTTGCATTAAAATGATTACGTTTATGCCCCAGTTTGCGTATAACTCTCCAAAAAACGATATAGAGTTTGAAATTGAATAAAAGTCAAAACATGAAAAATGTCAAACATAAACAAACAAATATTGGGATCAAATAACTTTATTTCATTAATAAATGAACTATTTACAATGATTACAAGCACAGATGTCACATCATAACCCCCACTTTTTACTGTTTTACATTTTTATAAATGTTTTCGGGGGTGGAAAGACATGCAAGTTTTGCAAAACTAAACAATTTCTCGATAAGCGAAAACACATTTCTAAACCATGTTACGAATGGATTTCAAGGAACTCAAACGGTTTACGAACGATTTATACTAAATATACCGGTTTTACAAAACAAATATGTATTCTCGAAACGTGCATGATTTTCATGAGTAAGGACGGGATCGTCCTAGTTTAATACGGGGCTGGGTTGGTTTGTGTACGTAAAACGAGACAACCCAGTGAGTTCATGTCCCCCTTTTCTTTAACTGTTTTCAGTTTTATAACTCTCGGGGGTGGAATACATGTTACGGATGTTTAAACAGTGTGAAATGACTATGAAATGAACTACTAGATCATGTGAGCATAGACTAAATTTGAAATGCCATTAACTCTTAATTAGGGACGAAGGTTAGATCTAACGGGTATGGCCGAACCCCACTCATGGTACTTATGTGACCACTTGAGTGCTTCGGTGTCCCAGTCGAGGTGAATCGACATAGTTGAGGTGAATCGACATAGTCAAGGTGAATTGACATAGTCGAAGGGGAATTCGACATAGTTGAGGGAAATCGAAGAGGGTATAAGCCTACTCATTTCGAGTACTCCCTATGTCCTCACATGCTTTAATATCCTTGTAAAACATTAATTTGATATGTTCTTAAATGCCTTTCATACCTGTTTTCAAAGGAGTCTCTCAAGGGTCTTACAAATTACATACCATGTTTTATACAAATTCAAAGCTTGGATTATGCAGGCATGAAGTCAAAGTCAGGGTGGGCATTGATGGTTATACAAACTTTACAAATACAAAGTTTCTGTATAACTTTACAAGAAAATGATTTTTAAATTCGTTTTCTCAATAATATTTCACAAACCGGTTATTCAAAAAGATTTATTTCAAATCTTTTCAAAAACAAACTATGAACTCGCTCAACTTTGTGTTGATTTTTCGCATGTTTCTTTCTCAGGTTGGATTTTCAAGTCTATGGAACGGTTGGAATAGGAGAACCCATGGGAATTCGAGTACTTAGCGGCGTTCATTTCCTAGAAGTCTTAGCTTTTTTTTGCTTCCGCTGTGCATTGAAGATACCGGTCCAGTCACACCAGCTCTGATAATTTCGGGGTGTGACAGATTGGTATCAGAGCTATAGGTTACAGCAAATTAGGTTTCTGTAGGAATACCTGGGCTCTAACCTCACATTACTCTAGGACTTAGATTATTTAGACTTTGAGTACATACAGAATGCCTAAGACTCGAATATGGTCTCCAACTGTTGCCGAAAACAAAAAGGTCAGAGTTTTGTTTTAAACATACGTGAATATTGTGTTTTATGCATGGTGCACAAAACAATTACACAGAGAACACTAAACCTTGAGAGTTTAGAAAACATGCATTTAGGAACTTTGGAAACTTATGTTGAAGGTCATTAAAGGTCACCACGTAGGAACCGCGAATATTAACTCCGGCACACACTATTATCCATATTGTCTATGATATTTTAACTTCCTGATCAGGCAACCTACGCATAACGAAACACTAGTGCACGAGAATACATGGAACTCAAATTTTACATCAACGGATGTCGGAGTACATCACATTCTACACGAAATGAAACGCTAGTGCACAGGTATACGTGAAACTTAAGCTATACATCAACGGAGGTTAAAGTACAACACATACAACTATCGAGGCGAGGCCTTTGAAAAGACACGATAGCGCAAATCAACGATGATGCTAGATTCCTGTCAACAGGAGAACTAACGATCAGGAAACGACAACTTGTCACGTGATCCTACAACGACACGAATCACGCCAGGGAGTAGATGAATGTCTCCGCATTCCCCCTACCTAATTAACGACGAGTACGCTATGTTCGACATTCCATGGTAATATCACCTAACAACCGGACATCACATGCAACCCCAGGTAAAGTCCTCAAATTTCTTTTATTGAAATTTTGACTTTCACATTTACTGAGTAGATTTTCGTATCTCTACTCCTCTTAATGGTCATTGTGTAACGATCATTTCTTTCAGTATAGCGAATGTCCATTTGCTTCATTTCTTGAAAATTCATATGTTTCGCATGGATCGTTTGTTGCGCATGTGGTTTCGTTTCGAATAAGCATTTCATCAAAGTTCAAATATTATTTCGCTAAATCTAATTATTGATTTGTGATTCGAATGACCCGCATTATTGTAATTGTTGGCTCTTTGTTATCAAGTCAACACACTTCCTTGAAACTTCTCTTCTTTCCAAGTTACATACATGGTTTTTCGTTGTGACCATGCCGAAAGTTTTCTTGTCAATACGTGTATTTATTATCGGATTTCGCCTAAATCAAGTTCAATTGTTTGAACTTGTTCGCTATACATATTCAATTCAAGACACCATATGATGTATTGAAAACATCATAATCAATTTGTTTTAACAGCGTATCATTTGTTCTGAGACGTAGTAGACTTGTTTGGTCTATGACTCCATTAATTCGTATGTTGATTTGGACACCCTGAGGTGGTGTTTTCATAAATTTGAAGTTTGCGCTAATCTCGTTTACACATCACATGCACGGATTTAAATATTTATTTATCGATTTGCTTTAAATCCTCTTTGATTTATCATATCACAACAGTCTTAACACAGTTGTGTGATAAGACAACGGTACACAAAATTCATTTCATATTCCGGTGTACCTCCTAACGGTCCTTTCAACATCGATTGAATGTTTTGCGATATTCATTGCTTCTTTGTCTTCGATCGAAAACATTATTTCTTTGATGTTCCACTATCAATTGAAAATCCTATGATGTCATTTGAAACAAACTTTCAGATTCACTTTATTGCGCTTTCATTTGATTTTAAACACGGTGAAGTTGTTTGATCACCGCTATTATTGAATTATTTAAATCACTACGACACCTTGTGGTATCGGTATAAGCTTGTAGCTTGGGCTAATCATGATCGAGCGTGTCAGGCAAAACACATGTGATACTTGTTCGATCACCGCTATATTTGAATTGTTTCGATCACTACGACACCTTGTGGTGTCGGTATAACTTGCAGCGTGTGCTGATCACGATCGAGCGTTTCATGCAAACTATTACATTTGAGATTGTTGATTCTAAGTTCATCTAGTGGATGTTATTGGTTCTAGAACTCATTTACATATTGTAAACGTTCATTTGGAATTCGATTGGTTGAAATTCCTCTTCTTTTTTGGGACCCTGTTAACTTAGTCACACTAGTGACTGTATCTATACGTCTTGTTTCCTTTGACATCAGTTTCTGAAACACGTTTCTTTTAAACCGTTGGGTTGTTATTGTTGAGGAAAGTCCTTTGATTCGCATGATTCGAATAAGTTTTGATCCAATTTCGTGGTCATCCACTTTAACACTATTTGTATTTACCTACACATAACATAACTCTAAGGAGTTAACGTAGTCTAAATTTCAAGGACAAAATTTCATTAACAGGGGGAGAATGTGACAATCGGTGATTTACGGCTCTTAATTATGTGATTAACAGGTGATTAACGCGATAATAAATAGTGTTTACAGCACAAATTAACTTAATTAGGCCTTTGGAGTGCCTAGGAACGTTTATCCGACTTTACAGTACGCGTATGAATATTCGCGTGGAATCTGCGGAACATCAAACGACAACGAACTGATACCGTACAAAATACTGACAACGCCGACAAATATTAAATTTTTTACGATATATTTTAGCTTCGTAATTAAATTTTAGTAACCGTGTTCAAAACCGGATCGAAAAACGGATTAAAAACGATACACGACGCATTTTACGCGCTTTTTACACAATCGACGATTAAACGCGACGAACAACGGCAACCGACTCTAATTTATGTGTTTTGATACTAACATTATGTTTTACGACGTTACGGAGTGTTCGGGTTGCGAAAACGGGTCTCATAGAGGATTTCGGGCCACTTAAACGCGGGGATCAGGCTTGTGGGCCTTGGGCCCAACCCCAAAGCCCATCATACTAAACCTGCATATATATATTAGAACTCATGGCCCTTTAGTTCTCATATGTGCAGACCTTCAACAAAAACAAACACACACAAGATCCCTCTCTCTCTCTCCGGCAAACGGACCCGAGGTGGAGCCGGCGACGGCGCGGCGGTGACACAGCGGAGCCACCGCCGGCGGCGGTGCTCCGGCGACCTCCTTTCTAGCACGTGACAGCGCGTGGCCCCCCTAAATCACATCTCCTATCCTCTCTTGACAGTTACCAGTAAAGTCACCGGAGTTACCGTCGGAGCCGGTGGCTGCCGGTGGTTCGTTCCGTCAGGTAAGCCGACAACCCCCCCTCTTCTTCTCTCCTCTCCGCTGATGTGCAACAGGGGACGACAATAACCACCACTACCGTCTGGTGGTGGTGCGACGATGAAACGAGAAAGAGAGAGAGAGAACCAACGGTCCCTGTCTCGAACCGGTGGTCCCTGTCTCGGACCGGCGGTCGGTTTGTTTTTCTGACGGTCTTCGTCATGAACCGTTAAGTTTCACGATGATGATGATGTTTTGGTTTGAGTTTTGGTTCGGGTTTTTCAAGTAAGTCCCGGTTCAGATTTGGCTCAGATTTGCGCTCAGATTCATAGTTTGTTCGGGTTAAACGACTCAGGTCTATAAGTCAACAGCTCCGGTTTGGCTTCGGTTCGCGGTCAGACGGCTCAGTTCGGTTGACTCGGTCAAACCGAGCCAACTCAGTGTACAGGTTTAACTCAGTTATCAGTGGTCAACAGGTTCGGGTTGGTAAGATCTGTTTGGCTTCGGGTTTAAGCGGGTTGGGTCGACTCGGTCGAACCGAGTCAACTCGGTCAAGACTGGTCAACTTTGTGAGTCAACTCGGTCAACCCAGTTGACTCGGTCAACTCAGCTTTTCAACACGAAGACTGGAATATTGTAGAATGCACGCTAGCAAGTCACATCACGAAGTCGTATATAGCTAGCTTTGCACATGGAAATCCAGGTGAGTTCATAACCCCCACTTTTTACGGTTTTACATTTTTATAAATGTTTTCGGGGGTGGAAAGACATGCAAGTTTTTCAAAAGTAAACAATTTCTCGATAATCGAAAACTCATTTCTAAACCATGTTACGAATGGATTTCAAGGAACTCAAATGGCTTACGAACGATTGATACTAAATATACCGGTTTTACAAAACAAATACGTATTCTCGAAACGTGCATGATTTTCATGAGTAAGGACGGGATCGTCCTAGTTTTAATACGGGACTGGGTTGGTTTGCGTACGTAAAACGAGACAACCCAGTGAGTTCATGTCCCCCTTTTCTTTAACTGTTTTCAGTTTTATAACTCTCGGGGGTCGAATACATGTTACAGATGTTTAAACGGTGTGAAATGACTATGAAATGAACTACTAGATCAGGTGAGCATAGACTAAATTTTAAATGCCATTAACTCTTAATTAGGGACGAAGGTTAGATCTAACGGGTACGACCGAACCCCACTCATGGTACTTATCTGACCACTTGAGTGCTTCGGTGTCCCAGTCGAGGTGAATCGACATAGTCGAGGTGAATCGACATAGTCGAGGTGAATCGACATAGTCGAGGTGAATCGACATAGTCAAGGTGAATCGACATAGTCATGGTGAATTGACATAGTCGAAGGGGAATTCGACATAGTCGAGGGAAATCGACGAGGGTATAAGCCTACTCATTTCGAGTACTCCCTATGTCCTCATATGCTTTAATATCCTTGTAAAACATTAATTTGATATGTTCATAAATGCCTTTCATACCTGTTTTCAAAGGAGTCTCTCAAGGGTTTTACAAATTACATACCATGTTTTATACAAATTCAAAGCTCAGGATTATGCAGGCATGAAGTCAAAGTCAGGGTGGGCATTGACGGTTATACAAACTTTACAAATACAAAGTTTCCGTATAACTTGACAAGAAAATGATTTTTAAATTCGTTTTCTCAATAATATTTCACAAACCGGTTATTCAAAAAGATTTATTTCAAATCTTTTCCAAAACAAACTATGAACTCGCTCAACTTTATGTTGATTTTTCGCATGTTTCTTTCTCAGGTTGCATTTTCAAAACTATGGAACGGTTGGAATAGGAGAACCCATGGGAATTCGAGTACTTAGCGGCGTTCATTTCCTAGAAGTCTTAGCTTTTTTTTGCTTCCGCTGTGCAATGAAGATACCGGTCCAGTCACGGCAGCTCTGATAATTTCAGGGTGTGACAAAAAATTTGGCAATTTTGACAGTTTTGGCCTCTGGACTTATATTATCACTTATTTGCCATTTTTAACCCTTCTAACACATTGTTTAGATTATGTAAAAGGTATAAAGGCATATGTGACGTGGATTTTGTTCCGAAAATGTCATGAATATCGTTTTTCTCAATAGTATGATTACGTATTTTTTGAATAAATTAGAGAATTTTATTAATCACGGAAATGATCAAAAATTCATAATCTTTGAAAATAGCTATTGTTACAGTCTCCCCTACTTTTAGAAATTTTGTCCCAAAATTTATTTGTAGGAGACTATTTGGATAAGGTTGAAATGATTGATAGGTATGCGTAGCTTTAGTTCCAAAGATGCGGAGCATCATTTGGTATTTGAATTGGAGATCGATGTGTTAGTGTTGATTACCAAAGTATCTCAAGGTACTATAACCTCTCACTAGTTGTTGAGCAAGTATTCAAGCTTTAGAGCTTATGAACGTGGAATGTGTTTCTAAGTTCATGGCAAAAATGGTTTTGTATGGCATTATGTCATACTTATAGCAATTTGTGTTAATCTTAAACAAACAATTATCTTGCATGGAATTTAGGGTTCTAACTATTTGCATAGAAAGACTCTAGCAAGGATTTCCAAGTAAAGTATAACTCTATCATTCCCCGGTGGTTACTTCCTCAAATAATATCAGAAGCATGAATGGGTTGTATACCTATTGGGCTCATTCCCCAGTGTTACACCCCGACCGCGTAAAACAACAAACCACGGCGGAAACTTCAGGGAGTGGAGCAACAGAATTATTGTTTCACAACCATGGTATTTAAAGTTTCATTTTATTTGAAATTAAGAGATTACATTGTCTTAAAAACACGAAAAACATAACATAATTAAACTAGTCTTGCATCTTTTATTGTTACTAAGGCCCGAGTCCGCCTAAGTGTTTCACGATCAACCCAATGCACAGCTCCTGAAAACACATGTGAAAATAGGTACGTCAGCATAAAAAATGCTTGTGAGATACATAGGTTTTGTTGATGTAGGATTCATGACTTGTAGTTAAAAGAAATGTTTGACAAATAGTGGTCATGAACCTTAAGAAAATGTTTTCTTTTATAAATCATACGAAAAGCGATAAGAAAATCAGATGATATATAAAAGAATACTGCATGGTTAAATAAATAACCAAGTAACAATGAATTTGTATAAGTTATGTCGTTTGTAAAACAATATCTTGTGAAAATATGTCGTTTGAAAAAAATATATCATGTCTTTGTTGAAAT
>JARYGA010047208.1:0-38373 GCA_030545235.1 Helianthus tuberosus | reverse complement strand
GCTCTAAAACTATAGACTAGGTAAAAGCATTCCTACTTTTCCTAATTCCCTATAGTTATGGCTCTGATACCAATCTGTCACACCCCAACCAATGGTGGAAACATCGGGATGAGACGAAGTGTGAAGATTGCTAGAGACTTCATAACGCTATTTGTGTCAATATTTAATAAACCGATTTCATTTCATAAACTAAATTGTCAACAATTACAAGAATTCAAATAACAACATTGTTCAAACATGATAATAACAAAATTGATACAACACTTTAAACCTAAACGTCTAAGTGAGTATCTAGGCATCATTGCTAGTCCGTTTTCATAGCATCATCAATCCTTAACCTGTAACATGTTTATAATACAATTCAATGCAAAAGCAAAGGCGAGTATACAAGTTTAAGAATAAGTATAAGTATAAAAGTTTAAAAACGAATCCACATGGCAACTTTGTTTATACAAGATCTAACATGGCATGCAATATTTCTAGCCAATCCTCTGTTTACGCAAGCGGCCCTTTCCGAGCACATGTCATCATTTCGTTGCTATGAAAAGACCATAAGTTTAAGTAATTCAACATGACCCAAGTTTAAAGGGGGCGGTGCGTTACTCCTATAGCGCTATACATGTCAAATGGAGGCTCGTGAAAGCTAATGACTAAAACATATCACATAAGTATGGTCCACGTAAGCATCAAGTATCATAACATAGTATTCATGTATAAGGATTGTTTTGTGCATTGCTTAAAGAATAAGTTTAAGTGTATTTAAATAAGGTAAACATGTTACACCCCAAAAAGTGGTAAACATAAAAAGGGGTTGCGAGTACACTCACATTGATTGCATTTAAGAATTCCTTGAAATATCGCACGAGTAAAGATGGAGAATTCCAAGGGAACGAACGAGAGCGATTACCCTAAGTATGAAGTACCACACGAGAGGTGATTACTACAAGTTTAAGTAAATATCCTAATCATGGTGATTTGCATAATAGTTATCTATGCATTTAACTCGTTACTAATAGTAGCGTTACAAAATAAAATAAAGTAAATAAAGGACACAAAAGGATGAAAATAACTTGCTAGTTATTCGAGTCCTAAATAGACTAAGGGATCTTTTAATAAAAATGAACTAAAAGGTTAATTCTTTTTTTAGAGTTTAAAAGAGAAAAAGAAAATAAAAGAAATAAATAAATAAATAAATAAAACAAACGTATTTAGGTTAGAAGTTGTAGTGTTACAATGTGACGCTTTGAGAAATGCATTAATGTACCACTCCATTGGGTAACTTGGTCTCCTACCACACAATTATTTTGTTAAAGTATTTTGGTGCTTACTTTACGTTGAATAAATAGCTAAATTCATATTGAAGTCTTTATTAGAAATACAATAATAAAAAGAATGTGTAATAAATTCTGTTATTCTATAAAAAAGGCGTACAAAAATTCTAAAAGAAATGGACAACATAAGACTCCAATGTCGGTTTCCTTCCTTATTCAAATAGTTATGCATTACCAAAAAGTGTTCAAAATCGTTGACGCGTGACGAGCAAATTATTAAAGTATGTGTGTGTCATATTAATAAAAATCATTTATACATAATACACTCGTCATTTCAATCAAACCTATATATATATATCCTATATATATATCACTGAACAAACATATTAGACTAAGACTCCATATTAAAAATGCTTACTAAAAAATAAAACTAACTTTTAGAATATTATACAGCTAAGAAGATATATATATTTTTTTATTCATGCATGCTATCATCTTCTTCATTCTTTTTTTTTTAAACAACAGCATATGAAACTATTAGTTTATAAAACCCAAATGATTTAGTGGTTTGAATGGTTTTGAAAGAATAACTCATTTATACATAACATATCATTGCCCAGAACTGTTATGTGTCCATATGATTCATTCTTAGCTTTGAAATGAAATGGATTTTCATTCGTTTTAAACAACGGTTCGGTATCGTCTTCCTCATTTAACAAGGACACATATGTAAACTGTTTTTGCAAACTCCCAAGTTTTCCATTTAATTGAACGATTATAAATTAGATGCCATTGTATTTTAACAAAAAGTTAACGAACAAAACGAAAGGATAAGAAATGTATACCGAAGCCGTGGATGGTTCTCGTCGCGATGTCGTCTCCGAGCTCCGGTGCCGTCTTTGAGTTCTCCGGTAGGTCTCCGGTGAATCCGCTGCAACTCCCACACGTGTAGGCTCCTCGGGCAGCGTTTAAGCACCTCCGACAAGGTTCGTTATTCTCCGACGGATTAAAGGAACTCCGACGAGTTGTGGAAACCTTCGGCTCTTCGAGTTTTTCCGGTGAAGTGCAACGGTTATGCGAAAGGGTATTGTGAGGTGGTGAGGATGTCGAGATGGTGTGTAATGGTGTCGAAACCGAACAGGTTATATGCGGTTGTGTTTGGGCGGCTGATTTAATGCTTGAAAGATTACTTGTTTCACCTCTTTGTTTTATTTTAAAAACAACCCAAGATTCAATTAAACTCCCAGACGGTCCCTCTACTATTCAACTAGCTAGAATCTTATTTAACCCACAAAACTAACTTGGTTAGTATGAAATTGGTAAATTTTTAATTGAACTATTAGTTAAATTAATTAAACAAATAAATAAGTGAATAATAAAAAAATTAATAATTCCTACAGTGATTATTATTTCGCGCAAAACTCTGAGGTTTCAAAGGTTAGGATTCGGATTTTCAGAACGGGTCGGATTTTGGGAACCCATTTTGACGGATGTTACATGGAAAGTTAAAATGTGATAAACGGTCTCACTGATGATATGCCAGTAGGTTTTTACACGCTTAGTAGATTGATTTCGAGATATAAACCTAAATATCAATTACTTACTTATTTCGTGGGGAACATCTCTCAGATATATGGGTAACCCCCGAAATATTGTTTGAAAGACCCCTCTTTCTGAGATACTAGGTCTTTATGCTTAGTGATATCTGGGGTATTATCCCGGGACTTCTGATTTTGCGGAAGCAATGGCCTAGTCCCCGTATAATATTTTTCGCTTGCTTGAAATATAGCACCACCCTCAGCATAAAAAATGATGAAAAATTGAAAAATGCTAATCATGTGCTGTTGAAGAAAAGATTCTCTAAAGGGAACACACCTAAAGTCGAAGCCATCATCTCTCTGATTTTGCGGAAGCAATAGCCTGAGCTCTCATGGCCCTCGCATTTAACCCTTTACAGATATCATCTAGGTATACTCACATGTAAGACTGAATATTGGGATCTGGATACGGGAGTATATTCTGAGGTGGGACACACGAATAAGTTTAAGTTCTTAAAACACTAATCTCGTATCTCGAATCAATTGAACTTTGTGTGAAAATTTAAGTGGATCAGTATACTGACAATCTAAGTGAATCGTTTAGAACTTAAAGTGTTTAAAAGCTCAACGGTACTAGTGATTTGTCATAATCTGATATGATCCTCTGACGCAAACTCAAACAAAAATATTGTCTGTAAATATGTTTGTAAATATTTCTTTATTGTTTTATGTTTCAGAAAAATACAAAAAGATTTTGATTTCACTTTATTTTCGACAACCGATGTCTGGGATGCTGAGTTTCAAAATCTAGTATGCTGATCGTGTTTCTGAAAATAAACAAGTTCATTAATTTGAAACTTGAAATTTTAAAATCAAAAATCAAAAATAGTTTGTGATATCTCCAAGGTCATTAAGTTGGACTTGGATGATAAACTGTGAGGGATTTGGATCCTTATACTGTTAAAATATGTAAAAGAGCCAGTTTTCGATCTTGTTCACTAAAACTGCCAAATCCATGAAGTTTGTTGATAGGGGGAGAAAATCAATTAATTCTGGATATTCTCATATTATTATATCTTAGAGCCAGGATCTTGATTTAGAAAGTTTAATCGAGCCAGGTCACGATTCCTGGAAAACCGAAAATGCTTTCATTGTAAAAAATATTTTTGCTTATGATTGAGGGAGACAGGGTTTTCAATCCTGGAAGTTCAAAAAGTTGTTACTTATAAACGTTTGAGAGTTGCAGATACTATTCCAGACTAGGATCCCGACAGCCGAGTCTAAGGGGGAGTCTGAAGACGAGCTCAACGCAAGGGGAAGCGTGCAAGGAGCCAGGTATCTTTCCCAAAGGAGCTTGTAACCGGAAAGCCAGGTGTCGATCCAAAAGCACGGAAGCTTGACGAAAGGGGGAGCCTGTAACACCCCGAAAATATACATCCTTATATTAAATTCTAACGAAATAACAAACAAGAATTTACCCACTAGGAACTTAACCTAGTTAAATTCAAGTCTTGAAATAATTCATAATATGGTTAAAATACTTAAACTTAAGGGAAAATCATAGTTAAGGGTTTAAACTTGTCAAAAGTGAAAGATAATTACTAATAGTAACAAAACCAAACCAAACACACCAAAATTGGTGTGTCTGGTCGATCAAGAGAAGGGGGGCGACACAGGGGATTCTCCAAACCCTAGCTTCACACCAAAATCTACTAAATTGAAGCCTCAAATCCGTTTCAAATGGAATTCTAAACATAAATTAGTGATCACCTCGTCATAGGGATCAAAAGGTATGTATAATTTTGATATTTTGATTCACCATAAATTCTAGGTTAATGGTGAATAACTGAAATTGAACCTAGATATGTCATGCATGAATGAATCTTGAAGTAATATGTTGTTTAGGATTAAACCCTAGATGATTATTTGTGAAAATCATTGCATGTTACTTGAAGAAATTACAATCACCATTGTAGGTGATTTATGATATTGTAAAGACTAGACAAGCACTAGGATTATGAATTTTTAATCTAGTGAAAAGCTGAATGGTATGAGGAAATTCAGTAATTTGAATGTTTAAATGTGTACAAATTGCTTAATTAAAGTGAAATTAGATGTTAAATTGCAAGTCATGAACTTAGTAATGATTGTAGAAAAATCTGACTCGTTAGGTGTTCGTTGAAATGCCTAACTGAGGATTTAAATATTAGAATAGGAGGAAAACGCAGATTTAGTCATGACTCATAATGATGTGATTATGGTCATGAAAAGAGTTCTAAACAAGTTGTAAAACTGAATTTTCTAGGCAAAGAGTCCGGATCATCAAGCGGACAAGCCGGAGGGAATTCACGGGGGAAAGGCGTGCTCTAGAGGTACGAAATTATCGTTTCGTTACATTAAAAAAATTATTAGTTAGTTTTATGTTGTAGTTTTGAAAACATGGTAAACAAGATAGACTAATACGTCACGGAAGTGACTTTGCGTCTTAAACAAGTAAAACGGGTCAAAACAAGTGATAGAATTTGGATTTGTGAAATACCTTGTTTGATGTCTAAATCCTGGCATCCAAACGGGTCGAACAATCAAGTAAGGCATGATTAATGCTCCGGAATATGATAGATTGTTCTTTGATGATTGGTTAATATATAACATATAAGAAATACGAGAATTTAATGTATTGGCGTGCTAGAAAAGTGAAAATCGAGAATTTGGGTTCGAGAGTATTAAACAAATCAATCAAAATAAGGATTCCAGGTACTACCGTAAGTTACGGTGGTACCGTAACTTACGGTAGAGATGAAAACTGTACGGTGGTTCTTTCCTGTTTTACGGTGAACCAAAATTCTAAAGTGATCACCGTAACTTACGGTGATACCGTAAGTTACGGTAGACTCAGGAATGTTTTATAATTTCAATTGTTTTTATAACCAATCAAACCCGTATCGAACGTAGTTTTGGTTGTGTAATATTTATAAGACTCCATTATTAATGTTTCGTGTTAAACATTTCAGTTTTCAGGTATAACAAGTAGAAGGATGATGATCAAGCTATCAAGTCGAACCGAACACACAATTCAACACTTCCGCACTTGATCTTTTGTTTTAAAAACTATGTAAACAATTGTAGTTCTGTCTTGAATATGGTTTCGTAGGATCAATATGTGAATGTTGTGTCTAGTTTTAACTTTCAAGTCTTGTAAGTTTTTGTAAACTCCAAATTTTGGCATGAAATGCAAGGTCTTATGTTATTAAATCTAGTAGTATATACTGGGTCTTACAAGTTGGTAATCAGAGCTCAAGGTTGTCAATAAGTGTTCGGTTCAAGCTTGATCGATCGTCCGGTAAGAATTAACTTATTTTGTTAATAAAATATGTACTATGTAAAGAATGAGAAATGAACAAATAAGCATGAAAAGAGTGTGTAAGCTCACTCAAAAACAAGAAATGCATGAAACAAGAATAATTAAATCAAGTTATGAACTTGATTGAATTGAAACAAGAATAATTAAATCAAGTTATGAACTTGATTGAATTGAAACAAGAATAATTAAATCAAGTTATGAACTTGATTAAATCAAAACAAGTAAAGCATGTGTCATAAATGGAATGTTTAACAACCTATGTAAACATTTCAGAAATAGAGATGGCTGATGGAGGTAATGATAATGCGGTGCCAAGAGTCACCGAACAAATGAGGGAAGTGATTGCCGAAGAGGTTGGAAAGGCGATCGAAAACAGTTTGTCGGGCTTTATTGATAAAATTCAAAACACAGTTTTATCAATAGTAGAAGAGAGAATCAAGAAATTGGAAGATGATTCAAATTCAGCAAAGGAAAAGCATGGTGGACGAAAGCCTTGTTCATACAAGGAATTCATGGCCTGTAAACCACCAATATATAATGGGGAGGTTGATCCAATTGTGTGCCAACGATGGCTAAGTGATATCGAAGGAGTATTCGAGAGAACTCATTGTGATGAAAATGACTACGTAGCTTATGGTACGGGTCAATTAAGAGGCCAAGCGAAAGACTGGTGGGATAACAAAAAGAAGGAGATTGGAAGTGAAGCGGCTAAGGCCATGACATGGGAGGAGTTTAAGACGCCGTTTCTTAAACACCATAGTCCCAAAGCGGTCATAAATAGAATCAAGGAAGAGTTCATGCAACTCAGACACAAGGGTGAATCCATAGACAAGATCACGGGGATGTTTATGGACAAGATAAAGTTCTGTGATGATTTGGTGACAAATGAAGAACAAAAGGTCTATTACTACCATAACATGCTAAGTGCGGAGTATAGAGAGTTCATAACCCCTTCAAAATACGAGACCCTTACCGAGATTGTCAATGCTGCTCGGGAAAGGGAGATCGAACTGAAAAAGAGCATAGAACGGGGTGAACGAAGGGCACAAGATGTGAATCCAAGCCCTACTAAGAAGGCACGAACAAACGAAAGCGCAAAGAAATCTGATACGAAAGGCGGGTCGCCAAGTTGCAGAATCTGCGGGAAGGGTCATAAAGGCGAATGCCGTTACAAGGATAAGCCTTGTCCCATATGCAAGAAAACGGGACATATGGCTATATCGTGCCCGGAGAAAGTGACGGTTTGTTACAATTGTTATCGAACGGGTCACAAGAAGTCGGAATGCCCGGAACTGGTTGGAAAGAAGGATGGGCAGGAACCGAAAGGTGAAGCCCCGAAAGCAAAGGCAAGATCTTTTCAACTAACCGCTGCAGAAGCAAAGGTTGAACCTGACGTGGTCTCAGGTATATTTGCTGTAAATTCAATTCCTGCACACGTGTTATTTGATACGGGTGCGAATAAATCCTTTGTTTCATATGGATTTATTCGACATCCTTCATTTGTTCTAACAAAATTACCTGTGCCCTTAGAAGTAGAGATAGGTAATAACAAGAGCTTTATTGTTTGTGATGTATGTAAAAACTGTAAACTGAGCATTGACGACGAAGAATATTTGATAAACCTAATCCCGATGTCAATGGGAGAATTTCAAGTAGTCGTTGGGATGGATTGGCTATCTCAATACCATGCAAAGATCGTGTGTTTTCGTAAAGAGATAAAACTAACATCTCCGAGCAGGAAACACGTCACCATTTATGGCGAAAAAGGAGGCAATCCTATAGTATGCTCAATGTTGAAAGCTCACAAGCTTATGAAGCGAGGATGCAAGGCATTCATAATATACGCTAATGAGCCCGAAAAAGAATCACGAAAGATTGGAGAGGTACCGGTAGTACGAGATTATGAAGATGTGTTTCCGGAGGATTTACCGGGGATACCGCCGGAACGGGAAGTAGAGTTCGGGATCGAATTGATTCCGGGCGCAAAACCCGTAGCAAAAGCCCCGTACCGACTCGCACCGTCGGAATTACAAGAGCTGATGTCCCAAATTCAAGACCTGCTTGACAAGGGATTCATAAGGCCGAGTGTGTCTCCTTGGGGCGCACCGGTATTGTTCGTGAGAAAGAAAGACGGGAGCATGCGCATGTGTATCGATTACCGGGAGTTAAACAAACTCACGGTAAAGAACCGATACCCGCTCCCGAGAATAGATGATTTATTCGACCAACTACAAGGTGCGAATTGGTTTTCAAAAATTGACCTTAGATCGGGGTATCATCAACTAAAGGTCAAAGAAGAAGATGTGCCGAAGACGGCTTTCCGCACGAGATACGGACATTACGAATTCCTCGTGATGTCATTTGGACTAACAAACGCACCCGCGGCTTTCATGGACCTCATGAACCGGGTTTGCAAGCCAATGTTGGATAAGTCGGTCATCGTGTTTATCGATGATATCTTGGTGTATTCGAAAAGTGAAGCTGAACACGCACACCACTTACAAGAAGTGTTAGAGACACTTAGACGAGAGAAGTTGTATGCAAAATTCTCTAAATGTGCCTTTTGGTTACGAGAGGTACAATTTCTTGGCCACGTCATAAGTGCCGACGAAGTATTGGTGGATCCGTCAAAGATAGAGGCTGTGTCAAAATGGAATCTTCCGAAGAACCCTTCGGAAATTAGAAGCTTTTTGGGGCTTGCGGGATATTATAGGAGATTCATTCAAGATTTCTCCAAGATTGCGTCACCGCTAACAAAGCTAACACGGAAGAAAGAAAAGTTCATTTGGGGTGCTGATCAAGAGAAAGCGTTTCAAACGTTAAAAGAAAAGTTAACTCAAGCTCCGGTATTGACATTTCCGGACGGAGTCGAAGACATGGTGGTTTATTCGGATGCTTCATTATCGGGCCTCGGTTGCGTGTTGATGCAACGGGGCAAGGTAATAGCCTATGCCTCGAGACAATTGAAGATACACGAGAAGAAATATCCCACGCACGATCTCGAGTTGGCAGCGGTGGTATTTGCATTAAAAATATGGAGGCATTACTTGTATGGGGTAAAGTGCACCATATTCACCGACCACAAGAGCTTGAAATACTTCTTTGATCAGAAGGAGTTAAATATGCGACAAAGGCGATGGCTGGAAACGGTGAAAGACTACGATTGTGAGATACATTATCACCCCGGAAAGGCAAATGTGGTAGCGGACGCTCTAAGCAGAAAAGCGGACTATGTCCCAATACGAGTGAGGTCGATGCAACTCGTGGTGACCTCGGGTATACTTGAACGTATTCGAGAGGCGCAGTTAGAAGCAGTAAAAGAAGAAAATTGGAAGAAAGAAAGAATAATCGGTCAATTGAAAGATTTGTCGGATGGGAATCACGGGTTGAAGACTCGATCCGGAAGGATATGGGTCCCACATACTTGTGGAGTAAAGGCGGGATTCTCCAAACCCTAGCTTCACACCAAAATCTACTAAATTGAAGCCTCAAATCCGTTTCAAATCGAATTCTAAACATAAATTAGTGATCACCTCGTCATAGGGATCAAAAGGTATGTATAATTTTGATATTTTGATTCACCATAAATTCTAGGTTAATGGTGAATAACTGAAATTGAACCTAGATATGTCATGCATGAATGAATCTTGAAGTAATATGTTGTTTAGGATTAAACGCTAGATGATTATTTGTGAAAATCATTGCATGTTACTTGAAGAAATTACAATCACCATTGTAGGTGATTTATGATATTGTAAAGACTAGACAAGCACTAGGATTATGAATTTTTAATCTAGTGAAAAGCTGAATGGTATGAGGAAATTCAGTAATTTGAATGTTTAAATGTGTACAAATTGCTTAATTAAAGTGAAATTAGATGTTAAATTGCAAGTCATGAACTTAGTAATGATTGTAGAAAAATCTGACTCGTTAGGTGTTCGTTGAAATGCCTAACTGAGGATTTAAATGTTAGAATAGGAGGAAAACGCAGATTTAGTCATGACTCATAATGATGTGATTATGGTCATGAAAAGAGTTCTAAACAAGTTGTAAAACTGAATTTTCTAGGCAAAGAGTCCGGATCATCAAGCGGACAAGCCGGAGGGAATTCACGGGGGAAAGGCGTGCTCTAGAGGTACGAAATTATCGTTTCGTTACATTAAAAAAATTATTAGTTAGTTTTATGTTGTAGTTTTGAAAACATGGTAAACAAGATAGACTAATACGTCACGGAAGTGACTTTGCGTCTTAAACAAGTAAAACGGGTCAAAACAAGTGATAGAATTTGGATTTGTGAAATACCTTGTTTGATGTCTAAATCCTGGCATCCAAACGGGTCAAACAATCAAGTAAGGCATGATTAATGCTCCGGAATATGATAGATTGTTCTTTGATGATTGGTTAATATATAACATATAAGAAATACGAGAATTTAATGTATTGGCGTGCTAGAAAAGTGAAAATCGAGAATTTGGGTTCGAGAGTATTAAACAAATCAATCAAAATAAGAATTCCAGGTACTACCGTAAGTTACGGTGGTACCGTAACTTACGGTAGAGATGAAAACTGTACGGTGGTTCTTTCCTGTTTTACGGTGAACCAAAATTCTAAAGTGATCACCGTAACTTACGGTGATACCGTAAGTTACGGTAGACTCAGGAATGTTTTATAATTTCAATTGTTTTTATAACCAATCAAACCCGTATCGAACGTAGTTTTGGTTGTGTAATATTTATAAGACTCCATTATTAATGTTTCGTGTTAAACATTTCAGTTTTCAGGTATAACAAGTAGAAGGATGATGATCAAGCTATCAAGTCGAACCGAACACACAATTCAACGCTTCCGCACTTGATCTTTTGTTTTAAAAACTATGTAAACAATTGTAGTTCTGTCTTGAATATGGTTTCGTAGGATCAATATGTGAATGTTGTGTCTAGTTTTATCTTTCAAGTCTTGTAAGTTTTTGTAAACTCCAAATTTTGTCATGAAATGCAAGGTCTTATGTTATTAAATCTAGTAGTATATACTGGGTCTTACAGAGCCTGAAGAGTTTAACGCAAGGGGAAGCGTGCGAGGAGCCAGGTATCTTTCCCAAAGGAGCTTGTAACCGGAAAGCCAGGTGTCGATCCCAAAAGCACGGAAGCTTGACGAAAGGGGGAGCCTGAAGAGTATACTGAAAGGAGAAGCTGGAGCTGAAGACAGATCCACGGGGATTCTGTTCAAGCAAGAGGGAGTCTTCGTTGCTGAAAACGTGTTAAAGTTTCAAGAAGACTCAGGGAGAGAGAGAAAGACCAGAAGCTACGAGTCTGACTAAATGTTTGAGATTGACTGCGGCAATATCCAAGGGGGAGTCTGTTAGTGCATTTATGTCTATCACCTCTGTCATCTCAAATCGTAGCTGAAACAATTTAATTCTAGCTTTATAATGTTATATTGTAGTAAAAGGCAAGGTGGCATTTCTGTAATAATAAGGAATCTCATTAAAGCCCCTTGGCCTATAAATAGGAATCTAAGGTGTTAGGTTTAGAACTTTTGTGACTTTTGGCATTTTTGGAGACTTGAAGAGCTCTAGATCTAGAGAGAGAAGCTTGAGAGAGAAAGTGCTCCACGTGATTCAGGTGCTTTGTACGATTTCAGATCTGTCAATAGAATCACTGATTATATTACGTTCTCGTGTGTTCGGTCACGTTCGGGTACGGATTCCGCACGTCACACGTTCGGTTCGCAATCGTTTCGGAGTCAAAACTGGTCTTAACAATGCCGAGTTGGCTCGCGCTGAAAATGCTTATGATCATCTATCACTGCCTGTGATGGACTTGGTCGCAAAGGCTCTAGAGCATGATAACTGGTGCCAACGTCTAAAGAGCATTCTCGACCCACCAGAAACTGTTGAATTATCTGATGAGGAGGAAACGGCGGGCAATGATGGTGACGGTGATGGTGATGGCGACAAGCATGATGATGGTGGAGGTGACGGGTATGAATAGGCAGTATTGACAGGCTTTGTGCCTTGTAATTTTTATCTTTAGGTGTCAAATGTAACCTGTTGCGCGGTCGCGCTTGTTCTGAACTAATGATAATTTGTTTTTAACTATTGCGCAGTTGCGCTTGTTAAATATGATGTTTATGTTTATTCTGTCCAGTTACAATTATTGCACTGTTGTTAGAAACTTTGGTTAAGTTAGCGCGAATAAACGTAAGTGTGGCTCTTGTGCGAGTGTCACTGCCCGGTCTCGCGCTATGTTCGCGGAGGACCTTGGGGGCATAACTCAAGAGCTCGTAATTTACTGTAGTGTTTTCGTGCTAATCAAAAGTTTAACATGCATTTGTAACGTAGAAGTCATCATGATAAAAGAAAACATAAGTTGTATGCTTTCATTGATTAATGGGGAGGTTGATCCAATTGTGTGCCAACGATAGCTAAGTGATATCGAAGGAGTATTCGAGAGAACTCATTGTGATGAAAATGACTACGTAGCTTATGGTACGGGTCAATTAAGAGGTCAAGCGAAAGACTGGTGGGATAACAAAAAGAAGGAGATTGGAAGTGAAGCGGCTAAGGCCATGACATGGGAGGAGTTTAAGACGCCGTTTCTTAAACACCATAGTCCCAAAGCGGTCATAAATAGAATCAAGGAAGAGTTCATGCAACTCAGACACAAGGGTGAATCCATAGACAAGATCACGGGGATGTTTATGGACAAGATAAAGTTCTGTGATGATTTGGTGACAAATGAAGAACAAAAGGTCTATTACTACCATAACATGCTAAGTGCGGAGTATAGAGAGTTCATAACCCCTTCAAAATACGAGACCCTTACCGAGATTGTCAATGCTGCTCGGGAAAGGGAGATCGAACTGAAAAAGAGCATAGAACGGGGTGAACGAAGGGCACAAGATGTGAATCCAAGCCCTACTAAGAAGGCACGAACAAACGAAAGCGCAAAGAAATCTGATACGAAAGGCGGGTCGCCAAGTTGCAGAATCTGCGGGAAGGGTCATAAAGGCGAATGCCGTTACAAGGATAAGCCTTGTCCCATATGCAAGAAAACGGGACATATGGCTATATCGTGCCTGGAGAAAGTGACGGTTTGTTACAATTGTTATCGAACGGGTCACAAGAAGTCGGAATGCCCGGTACTGGTTGGAAAGAAGGATGGGCAGGAACCGAAAGGTGAAGCCCCGAAAGCAAAGGCAAGATCTTTTCAACTAACCGCTGCAGAAGCAAAGGTTGAACCTGACGTGGTCTCAGGTATATTTGCTGTAAATTCAATTCCTGCACACGTGTTATTTGATACGGGTGCGAATAAATCCTTTGTTTCATATGGATTTATTCGACATCCTTCATTTGTTCTAACAAAATTACCTGTGCCCTTAGAAGTAGAGATAGGTAATAACAAGAGCTTTATTGTTTGTGATGTATGTAAAAACTGTAAACTGAGCATTGACGACGAAGAATATTTGATAAACCTAATCCCGATGTCAATGGGAGAATTTCAAGTAGTCGTTGGGATGGATTGGCTATCTCAATACCATGCAAAGATCGTGTGTTTTCGTAAAGAGATAAAACTAACATCTCCGAGCGGGAAACACGTCACCATTTATGGCGAAAAAGGAGGCAATCCTATAGTATGCTCAATGTTGAAAGCTCACAAGCTTATGAAGCGAGGATGCAAGGCATTCATAATATACGCTAATGAGCCCGAAAAAGAATCACGAAAGATTGGAGAGGTACCGGTAGTACGAGATTATGAAGATGTGTTTCCGGAGGATTTACCGGGGATACCGCCGGAACGGGAAGTAGAGTTCGGGATCGAATTGATTCCGGGCGCAAAACCCGTAGCAAAAGCCCCGTACCGACTCGCACCGTCGGAATTACAAGAGCTGATGTCCCAAATTCAAGACCTGCTTGACAAGGGATTCATAAGGCCGAGTGTGTCTCCTTGGGGCGCACCGGTATTGTTCGTGAGAAAGAAAGACGGGAGCATCCGCATGTGTATCGATTACCGGGAGTTAAATAAACTCACGGTAAAGAACCGATACCCGCTCCCGAGAATAGATGATTTATTCGACCAACTACAAGGTGCGAATTGGTTTTCAAAAATTGACCTTAGATCGGGGTATCATCAACTAAAGGTCAAAGAAGAAGATGTGCCGAAGACGGCTTTCCGCACGAGATACGGACATTACGAATTCCTCGTGATGTCATTTGGACTAGCAAACGCACCCGCGGCTTTCATGGACCTCATGAACCGGGTTTGCAGGCCAATGTTGGATAAGTCGGTCATCGTGTTTATCGATGATATCTTGGTGTATTCGAAAAGTGAAGCTGAACACGCACACCACCTACAAGAAGTGTTAGAGACACTTAGACGAGAGAAGTTGTATGCAAAATTCTCTAAATGTGCCTTTTGGTTACGAGAGGTACAATTTCTTGGCCACGTCATAAGTGCCGACGAAGTATTGGTGGATCCGTCAAAGATAGAGGCTGTGTCAAAATGGAATCTTCCGAAGAACCCTTCGGAAATTAGAAGCTTTTTGGGGCTTGCGGGATATTATAGGAGATTCATTCAAGATTTCTCCAAGATTGCGTCACCGCTAACAAAGCTAACACGGAAGAAAGAAAAGTTCATTTGGGGTGCTGATCAAGAGAAAGCGTTTCAAACGTTAAAAGAAAAGTTAACTCAAACTCCGGTATTGACATTGCCGGACGGAGTCGAAGACATGGTGGTTTATTCAGATGCTTCATTATCGGGGCTCGGTTGCGTGTTGATGCAACGGGGCAAGGTAATAGCCTATGCCTCGAGACAATTGAAGATACACGAGAAGAAATATCCCACGCACGATCTCGAGTTGACAGCGGTGGTATTTGCATTAAAAATATGGAGGCATTACTTGTATGGGGTAAAGTGCACCATATTCACCGACCACAAGAGCTTGAAATACTTCTTTGATCAGAAGGAGTTAAATATGCGACAAAGGCGATGGCTGGAAACGGTGAAAGACTACGATTGTGAGATACATTATCACCCCGGAAAGGCAAATGTGGTAGCGGACGCTCTAAGCAGAAAAGCGGACTATGTCCCAATACGAGTGAGGTCGATGCAACTCGTGGTGACCTCGGGTATACTTGAACGTATTCGAGAGGCGCAGTTAGAAGCAGTAAAAGAAGAAAATTGGAAGAAAGAAAGAATAATCGGTCAATTGAAAGATTTGTCGGATGGGAATCACGGGTTGAAGACTCGATCCGGAAGGATATGGGTCCCACATACTTGTGGAGTAAAGGCGCTTCTACTTAATGAAGCTCATAAATCCCGTTATTCGATTCATCCGGGTGCAACCAAGATGTACAATGATTTGAAACAAAATTATTGGTGGCCCGGAATGAAGAGGGACGTGGTGAAGTATGTGGAAAAATGCTTGACATGTTTACAAGTCAAGGCGGAGCACCAGAAACCATACGGCAAACTCCAACCGTTAGAAATTCCGGTTTGGAAATGGGAACATATTACAATGGATCTGTTAACCAAGTTGCCAAAAACGAATCGTGGTTTTGATGCCATATGGGTAGTGATGGATAGATTGACGAAAAGTGCTCATTTCATTCCGATTCGTGAGACTTATACGTCAGAAAAGATGTCAGAAGTTTATACCAATGAAATCATAGCACGTCATGGGGTGCCGGTGTCCATCGTGTCTGATAGAGATACCCGGTTTACTTCGAATTTCTGGCGAGATTTCCAAGAGCAAATGGGGACCAAATTGTTCATTAGCACTGCGTACCATCCTCAAACGGATGGACAAAGTGAAAGAACGATACAAACATTGGGGGACATGCTACGGGCGTGTATAATCGACTTTGGAGGCAGTTGGGATGTTCACCTACCGTTAGTCGAGTTTTCGTATAACAACAGTTACCAATCTAGCATTAAGATGGCACCATACGAAATGCTTTACGGTAGGAAGTGTCGAACCCCGGTATGTTGGGGTGAAGTGGGACCACGTGAACTCGCCCACCAAGATATAGTACGAGCCACGAATGAAAAGATCGATATAGTTCGGGCACACTTTAAAGCGGCTCAAGACAGGCAAAAGGCGTATGCTGATAAAAGGAAAAGGCCAATCGAATTTCAAGTTGGAGACATGGTCATGCTAAAAGTTTCCCCATGGAAGGGCGTTATTAGATTCAGAAAAAGGGGGAAGCTAAGCCCAAGGTTTATTGGGCCGTTTAAAATTATCGGGAGAGTTGGCAAGGTAGCTTACCTTCTTGAATTACCAGAGGAGTTAAGTGGAATTGATAGCACGTTCCATGTATCACAATTAAGAAAGTGCCTAGCAGACGAAATGACCTATATCCATTACGATGATATCGAAGTGGATAATAGTCTAAATTATCCGGTGAGACCGGTGGAGATTTTAGATAGAAAGGTCAAACATTTACGAAGTAAACAAATTGACCAAGTTAAAGTTAAAGTCAAATGGGAGCATAGGAAAGGTTCGGACACTACGTGGGAGTCCGAAGAAGAGATGCGACGTCTTCACCCTACTTTATTTGGTACGTAATTCGGTTTCGGGGACGAAACCCTTTTTAAGGGGGGTGAACTTGTAACACCCCGAAAATATACATCCTTATATTAAATTCTAACGAACTAACAAACAAGAATTTACCAACTAGGAACTTAACCTAGTTAAATTCAAGTCTTGAAATAATTCATAATATGGTTAAAATACTTAAACTTAAGGGAAAATCATAGTTAAGGGTTTAAACTTGTCAAAAGTGAAAGATAATTACTAATAGTAACAAAACCAAACCAAACACACCAAAATTGGTGTGTCTGGTCGATCAAGAGAAGGGGGGGCGACACAGGGGATTCTCCAAACCCTAGCTTCACACCAAAATCTACTAAATTGAAGCCTCAAATCCGTTTCAAATCGAATTCTAAACATAAATTAGTGATCACCTCGTCATAGGGATCAAAAGGTATGTATAATTTTGATATTTTGATTCACCATAAATTCTAGGTTAATGGTGAATAACTGAAATTGAACCTAGATATGTCATGCATGAATGAATCTTGAAGTAATATGTTGTTTAGGATTAAACCCTAGATGATTATTTGTGAAAATCATTGCATGTTACTTGAAGAAATTACAATCACCATTGTAGGTGATTTATGATATTGTGAAGACTAGACAAGCACTAGGATTATGAATTTTTAATCTAGTGAAAACCTGAATGGTATGAGGAAATTCAGTAATTTGAATGTTTAAATGTGTACAAATTGCTTAATTAAAGTGAAATTAGATGTTAAATTGCAAGTCATGAACTTAGTAATGATTGTAGAAAAATCTGACTCGTTAGGTGTTCGTTGAAATGCCTAACTGAGGATTTAAATGTTAGAATAGGAGGAAAACGCAGATTTAGTCATGACTCATAATGATGTGATTATGGTCATGAAATGAGTTCTAAACAAGTTGTAAAACTGAATTTTCTAGGCAAAGAGTCCGGATCATCAAGCGGACAAGCCGGAGGGAATTCACGGGGGAAAGGCGTGCTCTAGAGGTACGAAATTATCGTTTCGTTACATTAAAAAATTATTAGTTAGTTTTATGTTGTAGTTTTGAAAACATGGTAAACAAGATAGACTAATACGTCACGGAAGTGACTTTGCGTCTTAAACAAGTAAAACGGGTCAAAACAAGTGATAGAATTTGGATTTGTGAAATACCTTGTTTGATGTCTAAATCCTGGCATCCAAACGGGTCAAACAATCAAGTAAGGCATGGTTGATGCTCCGGAATATGATAGATTGTTCTTTGATGATTGGTTAATATATAACATATAAGAAATACGAGAATTTAATGTATTGGCGTGCTAGAATAGTGAAAATCGAGAATTTGGGTTCGAGAGTATTAAACAAATCAATCAAAATAAGAATTCCAGGTACTACCGTAAGTTACGGTGGTACCGTAACTTACGGTAGAGATGAAAACTGTACGGTGGTTCTTTCCTGTTTTACGGTGAACCAAAATTCTAAAGTGATCACCGTAACTTACGGTGATACCGTAAGTTACGGTAGACTCAGGAATGTTTTATAATTTCAATTGTTTTTATAATCAATCAAACCCGTATCGAACGTAGTTTTGGTTGTGTAATATTTATAAGACTCCATTATTAATGTTTCGTGTTAAACATTTCAGTTTTCAGGTATAACAAGTAGAAGGATGATGATCAAGCTATCAAGTCGAACCGAACACACAATTCAACGCTTCCGTACTTGATCTTTTGTTTTAAAAACTATGTAAACAATTGTAGTTCTGTCTTGAATATGGTTTCGTAGGATCAATATGTGAATGTTGTGTCTAGTTTTAACTTTCAAGTCTTGTAAGTTTTTGTAAACTCCAAATTTTGGCATGAAATGCAAGGTCTTATGTTATTAAATCTAGTAGTATATACTGGGTCTTACAGAGCCTGAAGAGTTTAACGCAAGGGGAAGCGTGCGAGGAGCCAGGTATCTTTCCCAAAGGAGCTTGTAACCGGAAAGCCAGGTGTCGATCCCAAAAGCACGGAAGCTTGACGAAAGGGGGAGCCTGAAGAGTATACTGAAAGGAGAAGCTGGAGCTGAAGACAGATCCACGGGGATTCTGTTCAAGCAAGAGGGAGTCTTCGTTGCTGAAAACGTGTTAAAGTTTCAAGAAGACTCAGTGAGAGAGAGAGAAAGACCAGAAGCTACGAGTCTGACTAAATGTTTGAGATTGACTGCGGCAATATCCAAGGGGGAGTCTGTTAGTGCATTTATGTCTATCACCTCTGTCATCTCAAATCGTAGCTGAAACAATTTAATTCTAGCTTTATAATGTTATATTGTAGTAAAAGGCAAGGTGGCATTTCTGTAATAATAAGGAATCTCATTAAAGCCCCTTGGCCTATAAATAGGAATCTAAGGTGTTAGGTTTAGAACTTTTGTGACTTTTGGCATTTTTGGAGACTTGAAGAGCTCTAGATCTAGAGAGAGAAGCTAGAGAGAGAAAGTGCTCCACGTGATTCAGGTGCTTTGTACGATTTCAGATCTGTCAATAGAATCACTGATTATATTACGTTCTCGTGTGTTCGGTCACGTTCGTGTACGGATTCCGCACGTCACACGTTCGGTTCGCAATCGTTTCGGAGTCAAAACTGGTCCTAACAATGCCGAGTTGGCTCGCGCTGAAAATGCTTATGATCATCTATCACTGCCTGTGATGGACTTGGTCGCAAAGGCTCTAGAGCATGATAACTGGTGCCAACGTCTAAAGAGCATTCTCGACCCACCAGAAACTGTTGAATTATCTGATGAGGAGGAAACGGCGGGCAATGATGGTGACGGTGATGGTGATGGCGACAAGCATGATGATGGTGGAGGTGACGGGTATGAATAGGCAGTATTGACAGGCTTTGTGCCTTGTAATTTTTATCTTTAGGTGTCAAATGTAACCTGTTGCGCGGTCGCGCTTGTTCTGAACTAATGATAATTTGTTTTTAACTATTGCGCAGTTGCGCTTGTTAAATATGATGTTTATGTTTATTCTGTCCAGTTACAATTATTGCACTGTTGTTAGAAACTTTGGTTAAGTTAGCGCGAATAAAGGTAAGTGTGGCTCTTGTGCGAGTGTCACTGCCCGGTCTCGCGCTATGTTCGCGGAGGACCTTGGGGGCATAACTCAAGAGCTCGTAATTTACTGTAGTGTTTTCGTGCTAATCAAAAGTTTAACATGCATTTGTAACGTAGAAGTCATCATGATAAAAGAAAACATAAGTTGTATGCTTTCATTGATTAAGAAACAGGCGCTTAGGCCAACATACATCGCATTTAAGTAACATAAGGGGCGTTTAGCCAACATAGGAAATTAAAAAGGCGCGTGGCCAACATGAGTGAGTGAAGGCGCCAGACCGAGAGTAGTTACATATAGCACTTGCGCAGTTGTTGCGCGTTCCACGTGCGCGGGATGATGTATCCCTCCAGAGTGCGCAACTTGTATGCCCCTTTTCCTAGCACCTCATGAACCAAGTATGGGCCTTCCCATTTGGGTGCTAGCTTTCCTGGTCGTTCAGCGTTTGAGGCTTCGTTGTCTCTGAAGACATACTCTCCTGGAGTGAAGGTACAAATGCGCACTCTTGCATTGTAATACCTTTCCAGTTGTGTCTTGTACTTGGCTTCTTTGATCCGCGCAATTTCACGTCTTTCTTCCAGTAAGTCCAAGTCGAGACGGCGCTCTGCCTCGTTATCAACCGTGTTGACTGTTGTCAAGCGTGGTGGGGGGAGTCCAACTTCAGCTGGGATAACTGCCTCCGAGCCGTAGACTAGGTTAAAGGGAGTTTCGCCAGTACTTGTTTTCGGCATGGTTCGATGAGCCCATAGGATGCTTGGGAGCTCATCTACCCATCTTCTTCTCTTTGTGCCCAGTCGGGCTTTGATCCCCTCGACAATACTTTTATTCACACTTTCAACCTGCCCATTGCCTTGAGGGTGCGAAACGGAGGAGAAAGTGTGTTCGATTTTCATCTCTTTCATCCACTTCTGGAGGTCGTCTGACGCAAAGTTGGTACCGTTGTCTGTTACGATTTTTAGTGGGAGACCAAACCTGCAAATGATGTGTTCCCAGATAAACTTGCGCACCATCATTGCAGTAGTTGAGGCAAGAGCTTTGGCCTCCACCCACTTGGTAAAATAATCGACGGGCACGATTATGAACTTGACGGCACCAGGAGCGTGTGGGAAGGGTCCCACCATATCAATCCCCCACTGTTGAAAGGGCCAGGCCGTGGATACCGGGATAAGATCATTTTTTGGGCGCAGGGTCTTTGGAGAATGCCGCTGACAAGAGTCGCATTTGCGCAGCTCTTTCATGGCGTCGATGTGCATCCCTGGCCAGTAATATCCAGCGTTCATAATCTTTGCGACAACCATGCGTGGTCCTGCATGGATGCCACAGATCCCTTCGTGGATTTCCCTAATCAGGTAATTTGCGTCTTGAGGGTCCACACAGCGCAACAGTAGCCCCAAGAAGGACTTTCGGTATAAGATACCACCATTCATTTCATAATGCAGGGCCTTGTTTTGAATCTTCCTTGCCTCTGCTTTGCTCTCCGGGAGTATTCCTTCTTGCAGATATTGAATTATAGGGGTCATCCAAGATGGCTGCCCAACTTCGATCACATTTACCTGGCGCAGCAGGACTGATGGATTTTTGAGTACCTCAATCCTGACATCTTTGGCGAGATGTTGAAAAGAGGTTGAAGCGAGCTTGCTCAAGGCGTCTGCTGGTTTGTTTTCGAAGCGATTGATGTGAACTACCTTGTAAGATTTGAACTGTTGAAGCAACTCTTTTGCTTGATCTAAATACAGGGCCATAACTTCACCCTTTGCATCGTATAGACCGTTAATTTGGCTGGCGATCAAGAGTGAATCAACATGCGCTTGCAAAATTTTAGCTCCCATTTTTATGGCGAGGCGCAAGCCTGCCAAGAATGCCTCGTATTCCGCCTCATTATTGGTGTTCTTGAAATCCAACTTGATGGCGTATGTAAATTCGTGCTTCTCGGGGCTCACAAGGCGCAACCCAGCTCTTGCGCCATCCTCATTTGAGGCCCCATCAGTCTACAGCAACCATAACTCATTAGACGTGTCCTTCACGGGAGTCTCAACATTCTCGCAATCCTTGATTTTTTCCACTGGGACTTCTGTGATAAAGTCCGCAAGGACTTGACCCTTGATGGCTGGGCGCGGCCTGTACAAGATGTCGTGGCCCCCCAGCTTAATCGCCCACTTCGCTAACTGCCCTGATGTTTCTGGCTTTTGTAGAATAGTGCCGATGTGAAAGTTGGTGAGTACTGTTATCACATTCCCTGTAAAGTATCTGAGCAGTCTTCGAGAGGCGTGTAGCAGCGCAAGTACCAATTTTTCCATTGTTGAATATCTCGTTTCCGGATCGGTAAGCACCCTACTGACGTAATAAATTGGAGTCTGTACTCCATTTCTCTCCACAAGTAATACCGACCCTACCGCCTTATCCGAATAAGATAAATACAGTATGAGTGGTTCTTTTTCGAACGGCGCGGTCAGAGTAGGGAGCTTTATCAAACATTCTTTCATCTGCTGAAATGCAGTTTCTGCTTCGGGCGTCCATTTGAACTCTTGTTTCTTTACGCAGTTGCGCAAGGTGCTGATAAAAGGATATGACTTTGCAGCGTGGTTTGATAGAAAACGGTTGAGCGCGGCTAAACGGCCGGCCAATCGTTGCATTTCTTTGATTGTTCGAGGAGACAGCATCCGCTCTATGGCTTGAACTTTTTCTGGATTAACCTTAAAGCCGCCATTTGTGACTATGAAGCCCAAGAATTTCCCTTCTTCCATACCAAAAGAACATTTGGCAGGATTCAACTTCATGTTCACACTTCTCAATGAGTTAAACGTTTTCTCAATGTCTTTTAACATTTGGTCCTCCTCGGGACTTTTGATTACCAGATCGTCGATGTAAACCTCGATGTGTTTTTCGATATCTTCAGCGAAGATTTTATCCATCAGGCGCTGATATGTTGCGCCGGCATTCTTGAGGCCGAACGGCATCTTTGTATAGCAGACAATCCCAAGGTCAGTGCGAAAAGCTGTCTTGTCTTCGTCCTCAAGCTTCATTTGAACCTGATGATACCCCTTGTAACAATCCAAGAAGCATTTCCATCTGTATGGTGCGAGAGAGTCTATCTTTTTTTCGATTTCAGGCAAGGAGTAGCAATCTTTGGGGCATGCCTTATTTAGGTCGGTATAATCGACGCACATTCTCCATCCTCCGTTTGACTTCTCCACCATTACGGGGTTTGCCACCCAACTCTGATAGCGCACCTCTCTCAAGATTCCTGCTTTTAACAGTTCATACACTTGCTCATTCATCGCTTTAGTCTTATCCGCCCCTAAGCTGCGTCTTCTTTGCACTTTTGGTTCGACGGAGGGATAAGTGTTCAGACAATGTTCGGTGACATCGCGCGGGACACCAGTCATGTCTGCCGGAGTCCAGGAAAAAATGTCCATGTTCCTGAACAGGAGTTGTTTGAGGTGTGTTCTGATGTTCGGTGAGATTTCGTGGCCTATCGTCACCGTTTGCTCTGGGTACTTTCGGTTTAAAACCCACTTTTCTGGTTCAATTGTTGAAACCTTCGCCACTTTGGTTGGGCGCATCTCTTCTGCCGTCATTACTTCCTTCTTTGCATAGATAATTGCCACCCCCGTCTCAGTTAGGAACCCGATTGTCACACCCCAACAAATGGCGGAAACATCGGGATGAGATGAAGTGTGAAGATTTCTAGAGATACCATAACGCTATTTGTGACAATATTTAATAAACCAATTTCATTTCATAATTCATTTGTCAACATTACAAGGAAATCAAATAACATCAAATTCAAGCGAAATACAATACAACATAATCAAAATTGATACAACGATTAAACCTAAACGTCTATATGTGTATCTAGGCATCAACGCTACTTCATTTCATAGCACCATCATCCTCAACCTGTAACATGTTTAAAATAAAGTTCAATGCAAAAGCAAAGGCGAGTATACAAGTTTGGTACATACGTATCAAAAGATAAGTTTAAACAATTCCATGTGGCAAGCTCTTGATACAAGATAAACAATAAAATTGGCATGTGTCAAACATATCAAACCAATAATGAAACGGAAGATGCTCATGACATAACCACAAGTCTACGGGCGGGTCGTTAATCCTATAGCGCTATATATGTCATGGTTTGGCTCGTACGAAGTTAATGATAAGTCTAACACATAATGTCCTCAACCCAAGTTTAAAGTATCAAGTAATCAAATAAGCATGCGTGTAATAGGAATGTTTATGTATTATGATAAAGTTTGTGTGTAAGTTTATAAATAACATGTTACACCCCAAAAAGTGGTAAACGAAAAAGGGGTTCAAGTATACTCACATTATTGCATAGGCTTTCTGATTATCCAATGTGACGAAGTTGATGAGGTTAGAAGGTTGAATGTGTAAGGGTTAAAGTTCAAGTATGCTTAGAGTCGAGATTCGGAATAAAACAACATGAAAGTATTATATCAACATAATCATCTTCAACACATAACACTTGTATGACACTTGGTAACCACAAGGGTTATAATGATTTCATGAGTTGAACACTCATAAGAATCATAACAAGGTTTAGCCTTAGATGATGTTCTACTACTTTGATAAATGAATATGAATTCAACATCAAAGGTTCGAATGTACATAGATATTATTTAGGTTATATAGTATATATTATTAAGTCCAAATGTTCAAGTATTTCAAGCATGAGGTAGAAGATTACGTCTTCATTTAGGTACCTCAAAATGTGTCATAGAAGTCATGTAGGAGGTAGGAAGAACGAGCTTCCATTTAGGCACCTCGTATGCGTTCACCACTACACTTGTTGTAAAAACAAACAAGGGGGGTCATGAACTAAGACTAGTACAATAATGTAAACAATCTAAGCTATGAGAAATCATCAAATCATGTGGGGATTTTATGTTGGAAAAACCCAAGTTGTTCCATAATCACTCATACATCAAGTTTGAAGCTTGAACATGACTTGTGGGTTAAAAACCTTAATCAAAACAGAATTTATTTGAGGTTTAACCTCTGATGTTGCATGTCTCAACCTTGTTTTTAAGCCTAACTAACCATAGGTGTGGTTATAAGCATAAGGACATAGGTTTGAGTGAGTTAAACTCATGTCTAAACAAAGATTAATGAAAATAAACTTAAACAGTGGACTTTGAAGCCTTTTTGCCGGAGTTCCAGGGACTTGTTTGCTGTGAAACACCCCTAGAATCGAAGCCAAGGTCAAGCCAAGCGTTCTGGAAAAAGAATGGACCAAAACGGATAAGAAATGAAGAAGTTATGCTCATTTTAGTGGAGCTTGGTATTTCTGCTCGAACCTGCTCTTTCAGCTACGAATTTGGGAGTTTGAGAGAGTTGTGAGAATGTTTCTAAAGTGTAAATGGCTTGGACAAGTGTGGGTTTATATAGGGATGATTTAGGGTTAAGTTGGTTGGCTTTAATTATAAGTGGTTGGGAGATAACAAAACCAAAAAAAAAGACTAAAGTGGGCTGCCAAGCTGGGCTGCGGACTGATCAGCCGCACACAGTCCCACTCTTGGGCGACTTATGTTCGATTTTCTTTGTATATGGTGAGGTATAATATGAGTAATTTATTAGGCATAACATATATTAATGTTTCATTGAGTTATAGAAAGTAGGAAGTTGAAAGAATGGAAAATAAATCAGCCAATGGCTGATTATTGTTTGGCCGCAAGTTGGAAATCAGCTTATTTTTATTATTTTTTTTTTCAACTTTGAATATATAAGTAATGTATATTATATAAAGTTTGGTTTAGGAGATGAAAACAATTCACCCAAATGGCTGGTAAAAAGCCAGCCGCAACAAATCCATCATGTTTTCTTTCTTTAGTTTTTTTTTTTTTAAGTTATGTTTGATATTATATACTATTAACAATTAATATATACTAGTAACATTAATTTAAACTATTAACATTAATATATACTATTAACATTAATTTATGATTAATTAATTACTAATCATATATATATATATATATATATATATATATATATATATATATATATATATATTAATGCTTAAAATATGAAATCGAATAAGTTTGTATGAAGCATAGGTTGTGTATTGTGAACATGATATCAAACGTTTGTATGAAATAACGTCTAAAGTCATGTATTTTATTACGATCGAAGCTACGAATTTCAAAAAAGGAAGCGAAATACGAACACGATACGGATGTAAGTTTTCCAAAAATAGGATTGCAAGCAAGGGTTTCCAAATATAGAGAGTATGAAAACGCAGGGCGTTACAGTCTCCCCTCCTTTAGAAAATTTCGTCCCGAAATTTATTCAAGAGAAAGGTTTGAAAGAGTTTTGGCAAAAAGGTGATCATTGAGACTTGAAGATTTTGGAACGTAAAAAGTATGAACTTTTGAAAAACGACGAGGTGGGTTTGTAAAAGAATTTTCTTGGCTAAAATATATTTGAGGTACCACGCATAATTGAAACGTATAGGTGCGTATATAGGTAAAACGAGTTGAAACAAGTTTGAATAACTTAAATTAGAGGTGTATTAAAAATATAATGTAACACCTGTGCCTCCACGGCCATCAAACAAATACCAAACCAATGAAATATTATATTTCATACTTGGGATTTGTAAAAATATGTGTATCATTTGCACATATCAATTCTTGTTCGATTTCAAGCTCTAAATCGCTTTCTGGAAGGTTATACGCGCACTGATGCGTAAATATAACCAGTTTAATCCAACGAACACTCCGGAATAGTGAAATAGGCTTAACATACCTTAAATAACCTTTACATAACTTAGTTATAAGTTTTGGAAGGTTTGGTGTGGTGAAATCAAAGTTAATCGCTTACAGGGACTAAAGTTGACAAACTGCGAAAGTATGCCAATTTGAACTGTAACAGACCTTCCGGGACATGAACATAAGTTAAACATACCATAAATATCCTTTACATAGCTTAGAAATAGGCTTTGAGGTGTTCGGTATGCTAAAATAAACTTTTGTGTCATTCAGGGACTAAAAGCGTCAAAAAGTGCACAAGTTTGCATTTTTACGCGTAACTTACGTTCTGAATACATCCGGACATCCAAAAATTTATGTAAGCACTAAAATATTTTATTTTAGTGTTCGCCATAAGAAAAATCCATTCGTCGCGTCATTTGGTTCGTTTTTCGCGCTTATGCGCATTCCGTCGTAATTAAGCGAACATCGCGTTCGTACGGCCAAACGAACCGACACCCAAGATATTTTTGAACACATTTTAAGTTCCCTATACTTTAACTTCATTTTAGAGCTTTGAAATGGGGTTAACGGGCCTTAAACGTGTCAAAAATGGGCTGAATGCATGACAGGGACCAAAAGTGTAAATCTGCCAAACTTAAGCCTAGCGGTGCGCTACACTTTTAGCGTAGCGGTGCGCTAGGGGTCTGCAGACCAGATGCAGTGTTTCTAACAGCCTGTTTGCAGCTGGTTTCCACTCCCTAATCCCTTGCCACCTGTTGAAAGCTTATGGTAAGTGGCCAATTTACACACCATAACATTCCGACACTTGTACGGGTGAGATCAAGGCGCGTTTCCCGATAAACGATCCTAACGGTAGTGCATTTACTATAAATACCCATCCATCCTCAACACAAAAACCCACCAAATCTGATTGAAAAGACTCTAAGTTGGAACCTTCGTTTCATACCTGAGCTATTTTGATCTGGGTTAGCATTCGGGGACCCTGGGTAAGTATTCTTTCGTTCTTTTCCTTATTTTTACTGCTTTTCGAGTCAGAAAGTCAAACTTTGTTTGACTTTCAGCGTTGACCAGTAATGGTCAATGCGAAGTTCGTTTGAACTTCGCAACGTGAGTGTAATCACGTTGGTCATAGTCCTTTGGGACTATGCCCACTGATTACCACGTTGTCTAGGGTCGTAGGGTAGGCGATCTAATAAATCGCCTATACCTTCGAACCCGACCCAGTTTGGTCGATCATTAGGATCCGACCAAACACATTAGGTGACCATAGTAGGTAGGGAATAACCTTCCGAGGTTATACCCTATGGTCACATCGTTTAAGTAGTTGTATGATAGGTAGTTTATATGCCTTAGGTAAATTACCAGAATACCCTTTTCATGTATAATTGGTAATTAAGCATATGTAACCTAAACCTTTGTCACGTAACTGATTATGTAATATGTTTAGGCATATAACACTTGTCATAGGGCTAGTTAGGCGGTCCGAACGCGTTTCACGCGCACGACACGTTAAAGTAACGTATGTTACCTTAATGGGTCGCGATGGGTCGATAATACTTAGGTTAAGTTTCATTTAGTGTGTAGGCTTTGTTAAACCATATCATATGAGTTCCTACACTCATTTGGTTTACAAACCCTCCTGCTACCCAGTCTTCCGATTTAGGTCCGGGTTAATTATGTAGTTACCTATATTAGGTACCGTTTGATTTCCGGGACTCCTCTAGCTTACTTGGTAGTTGTTCAAGACTCCTAAGCACTCCCAGGAGAGTACATTCTTCCCCTATTTTACTGTTTTCAATTGTTTTGGGGTGACTCATATGTGCTAAATGTTTTCGATGTTATAACGATGGTTTCAAAAAAACGATTAAGACGATTTATACAAAACTAATAACGATTTCATAAAGTGAACAAACTTGTTGGTTGTAGTTACATAACAAATGACATTCATTAGCAATGATCAAGCCGACCAGTATTAGGTTATGGTACCATAGGATCTGACAAATCCCGTTAGTTACTACACCCGTAGTTATGTGTGGGTGTTGTGGGTAGCGACTGAATCTGAAATAGTTAATTTACTCTTTGGTAAGGGTTTATTAATGCGAGATGTTAATCTATCCTTTGGTAAGGATTTATTAATGCGAGATGTTAATTTACTCTTTGGTAAGGGTTTATTAATGCGAGATGTTAATCTATCCTTTGGTAAGGGTTTATTAATGCGAGTCAAAAAGGTTTGAATGTTATTAGCGAGACGACCATTTAAGTAGTTTCACGACCTAAAACGAATTTAACGATTATGTAAACGATTAGTTTTCACACGATGTTTTAACGATTGGGTAAACGATTGGTTTTCACACGATGTTTTAACGATTGGGTAAACGATTGGTTTTCACACGATGTTTTAACGATTGGGTAAACGATTGGTTTTCACACGATGGTTTAACGATTGGGTAAACATTTGTACATGATTGACATTTGATCATGTATTTCCCACAAAACATAACTTTGATTTAAACCAAGTTTTTACTTCAATACTTTGTTTTTGTGCATATGGTTTAGTTGAGACATTTCACTTGCCATACATGGATATTTGACATAGACATTTGACATGGATATTTGACATAGACATTTTACATTGTTTGGTTTGGTTTGATTAAGTGATTAAGTAACAATGCGTGTGTAATATGATACAAGCATGGTGGATACGCCGCTGGTACTTCCTATATATAAGTGTTTGTATGGTATTACATATTGTAGCGTTATTTGAATCATTTCAGTTTGAGACATAGAACATTTTATACGAGTAACATACTTTTCACAAGACATTTATTTACAAACAACTTATCTTATACAAACTCATTTTACATGGTTATTCATTTAATCATGCATTATTCTATTACTGATACATATCACCTGAGCTTATCATTGTTTTTCAAATAATGTACTAAAACAAATGTTTTTGGGTTAAGAGTCATGGCTACGAGGTTTTACAAATTATAACTCGCTTGATTTGAGTTGGTTAATTAAGTTGCAATATTATACTCTTTTCAAAACAAGGTTTTTAAATAAAGTATTGCAACGTCTAAACTAGCCATGATTTCGACACTCCTACAAAACCTATGTACTCGCCAGCATTTCTTTGCTGACCTCGTTTTCACATATGTTTCAGGTATTGTTGAATGATATCGATTGATAAGATGCATGCTCACATAGGACTGGACAAGGCCTTAGTGACTCAATAACAATGATAGACTATGTTTAAATAGTGTATTTAGATTTCAAGACGATGTAATTATTCAATGTTTAATAAAACGAAACACTTTTGATATCCATGGTTATGAAACATTAATTCTGTTGCAACACGCCCCGATGTTTCCGCCACGTTTTGTATGTTCCACGTGGTCGGGGTGTGACAGAAAAGATGGTATCAGAGCCAATGGTTATAGGGAATTAGGTTATTAGTAATTAGTAATGCTTTGACCTAGTCTATAACCTTCTTAGGACCCTAACGCGAGTTTACTTGCGTTTAGTCATAAAACAATACTGTCACCTATCCTTAGGTGACAACCACAACAAGAACATAAATTTCAAAAACCGCTTTGAAAACTAATCATCTGTTCTAGGATGATTGATTACTAGGTTTTGAACCCTCTATTGTAAGGTTTTGAACTCTCTATTATATGGTTTTGAACCCCTTTGAGTTTTCAAAACTTCGTCTAGGTTTTGGGTTTTAAATGATGTGAACACGTGCAAACTGGAAGGGTGAATGCCTGTATTCTGGGTTTTCTGTCTAGGCAAGCACTTCGTATACATCTCATCAGACGCGAGACCAGTTGTGCTTACCTGGGAATTCTTGGGATGAGTGTTCACTTATAGGCGAGCATGTCTTCGCGATACATTATTTTTGACCCATTTACTTTGATTAGTCACCGTCTCATTTGTTTGCCTTAGGTAACAAACAAATGATCGCAATTTTCATGCGTTATCATTTCGTTTTGATTGTCCAATAATCCTTCACCTGTTTCTCCCTATGCCTTTCTTTTTCTTCAAGAATGTCTCTTCATCACGATGATGCCCAGATATCTGAGCAAGCAGCCAAAATTCGCTCAGCAAATAGGCGAAGTAGTCCTGAAGACTGTTGAATTAGCTACTGCCATGTATCATCTCCAGGATGAAGCCACTCGAGAGTCACCAAGACAGGCAGGACCTAGTCAGGTGACAGCACCATCAGCCAAGAAACCAATCGAGGAATCAAAGACCATGGATGAACGATCCCCTAAGAAGTCAAAGAAGCGAAAGGCTTCTCAGAACTTCGCCATGGTCGCTCACAATGGTAAAGCAGTCCCCAACCAACCAACTCAAACCCCCTGCTAGGTGTATATGGCTTTTCCTATGATACCTACATCAAGGAACTATGTACCTTACAAACTACTCTTGTGATTTCTCTCTTTCAAATGGTTGCTCATGATTCCCTCAAAAATTTTAAGTACTCGTTTCACTCTAAGAAACAAAGTACAGAAAATTAAGTGACATTATGAGTAATCGTGCTTTTCGCACATCTGTGCCTTTCAATCCTTGGTTAGATAACTAAGGATATTTTCAAATCTCATACCCATTACGTTTTGATTTTTCAACATACACAGTACCAGTATTTCAAAACAATCTTCATGATCTCAAAACACTTCATATAGTTTGAAAAACAATTTTTTCTAGATGCATTGTCTATGTTATTTCAAAAACATTGGCCATGTTATCAAAACCAACCTTTCTAATTTCAAAATATTTCATATAGTCTAAAGACAATATTAACACAATACATTTTCTGATCAAGTGCATGATTTCGAAAAGCATCATTCATATCTTTCAAAAACCTTATACATAATTTCAAAATTCATCTCGCATGATTTTAAAACATTTTTGTAAATATATCTACCTAATACACCTACTTTATGATTTCAAAAAGTATTATATATAAGGTTTCAAAAACGTTAAACACATTTTTCTTAAAAGAACCCCATGCATAGTTTTCAAAAATATTTTCCTCATACATTGACTTAACCTTCAAATTCCGCTTCATATGTCGCCTTGACATATCAGGCATCTCAACTTCATAAGCATTTTACTTCATGTTTTGACTTAAGCACATCCCGTGCAAGATTTCAAAACATCTTCAACTTCTAAAATTCATATGGGATCTTTTTATCTTTACAATTAGATCCTTGTGGATGATTATCATTCAAATCAGAATCCTTAAGTGGATTTCCTTATGTACCGTAATTCGAACATTTCGGTTCCTTACAATCGAAATCGAATTTTCTTTTTGAACCTTTCTATCTTTATAGTTAGATTCTTGATAACTTTTAAAGTACCAAATGAAATCCACGGAATGGATTCCTAGTGTGCTTTAAATGCATATACGCAATTTACAAGAAAAATTAACAAACAATTTTGTGGTTATGTGACTATGTGTTTACTCATCTTATATTTTCTTTTATGCATTTTTGTGTTTTTACTACTCTGGATATTCTTTATCCAAATCCATGCAGAATCTTTCATATCTTCATATGATGGATTCGTAGCAGGATATTCAAAAGGTACTACCTTTAATCCTTAAGTGGGCTTCTATGTAATAGTTAAGACCCTTGGATTATATAGTACCACTCCATGATTCATAAGAGACCCTTTAGTGGTCTAGTCAAAAAGATTGATTCACAATCTGGTTAAAGAATGACATCTAGTGATGTAGCTGAACAGACTCCTTGATAGTCTATTTAGATCATTTATTGATTTAATTAAAAGGACTCTATGGCGGTCTAGTTACACTCATCACAGGTTTGTTCATTTGGTTTTCCCCTACACACTATAAAATAGACTGTGTGTACTGTGCAAGGAATTGTCTGATTATGGACGCGTACATAATTATGAAATTTAGTGCGTAGGAACCCAGTAAGATTTATTATGTGTAAGAACCGATAGTGACAAAAAATAACGAAATGAGAACGATGTAATGGAGGTACGGTGGACGCACCAATGACGCTTCATATACTTGTATATAAGTATCCCTCTTACATTGCAAACATAATGTTATTAAGGTTACTAGAAGTTCAAGAACCCTAACCAATATTGTTCGATCTTTTCAACCTCATGTTTTCAAGCTCTCACAAGTTTCCTCTAAATAAATTTCGGGACGAAATTTCCTAAAGTAGGGGAGACTGTAACACCTGTGCCTCCACGGCCATCAAACAAATACCAAACCAATGAAATATTATATTTCATACTTGGGATTTGTAAAAATATGTGTATCATTTGCACATATCAATTCTTGTTCGATTTCAAGCTCTAAATCGCTTTCTGGAAGGTTATACGCGCACTGATGCGTAAATATAACCAGTTTAATCCAACGAACACTCCGGAATAGTGAAATAGGCTTAACATACCTTAAATAACCTTTACATAACTTAGTTATAAGTTTTGGAAGGTTTGGTGTGGTGAAATCAAAGTTAATCGCTTACAGGGACTAAAGTTGACAAACTGCGAAAGTATGCCAATTTGAACTGTAACAGACCTTCCGGGACATGAACATAAGTTAAACATACCATAAATATCCTTTACATAGCTTAGAAATAGGCTTTGAGGTGTTCGGTATGCTAAAATAAACTTTTGTGTCATTCAGGGACTAAAAGCGTCAAAAAGTGCACAAGTTTGCATTTTTACGCGTAACTTACGTTCTGAATACATCCGGACATCCAAAAATTTATGTAAGCACTAAAATATTTTATTTTAGTGTTCGCCATAAGAAAAATCCATTCGTCGCGTCATTTGGTTCGTTTTTCGCGCTTATGCGCATTCCGTCGTAATTAAGCGAACATCGCGTTCGTACGGCCAAACGAACCGACACCCAAGATATTTTTGAACACATTTTAAGTTCCCTATACTTTAACTTCATTTTAGAGCTTTGAAATGGGGTTAACGGGCCTTAAACGTGTCAAAAATGGGCTGAATGCATGACAGGGACCAAAAGTGTAAATCTGCCAAACTTAAGCCTAGCGGTGCGCTACACTTTTAGCGTAGCGGTGCGCTAGGGGTCTGCAGACCAGATGCAGTGTTTCTAACAGCCTGTTTGCAGCTGGTTTCCACTCCCTAATCCCTTGCCACCTGTTGAAAGCTTATGGTAAGTGGCCAATTTACACACCATAACATTCCGACACTTGTACGGGTGAGATCAAGGCGCGTTTCCTGATAAACGATCCTAACGGTAGTGCATTTACTATAAATACCCATCCATCCTCAACACAAAAACCCACCAAATCTGATTGAAAAGACTCTAAGTTGGAACCTTCGTTTCATACCTGAGCTATTTTGATCTGGGTTAGCATTCGGGGACCCTGGGTAAGTATTCTTTCGTTCTTTTCCTTATTTTTACTGCTTTTCGAGTCAGAAAGTCAAACTTTGTTTGACTTTCAGCGTTGACCAGTAATGGTCAATGCGAAGTTCGTTTGAACTTCGCAACGTGAGTGTAATCACGTTGGTCATAGTCCTTTGGGACTATGCCCACTGATTACCACGTTGTCTAGGGTCGTAGGGTAGGCGATCTAATAAATCGCCTATACCTTCGAACCCGACCCAGTTTGGTCGATCATTAGGATCCGACCAAACACATTAGGTGACCATAGTAGGTAGGGAATAACCTTCCGAGGTTATACCCTATGGTCACATCGTTTAAGTAGTTGTATGATAGGTAGTTTATATGCCTTAGGTAAATTACCAGAATACCCTTTTCATGTATAATTGGTAATTAAGCATATGTAACCTAAACCTTTGTCACGTAACTGATTATGTAATATGTTTAGGCATATAACACTTGTCATAGGGCTAGTTAGGCGGTCCGAACGCGTTTCACGCGCACGACACGTTAAAGTAACGTATGTTACCTTAATGGGTCGCGATGGGTCGATAATACTTAGGTTAAGTTTCATTTAGTGTGTAGGCTTTGTTAAACCATATCATATGAGTTCCTACACTCATTTGGTTTACAAACCCTCCTGCTACCCAGTCTTCCGATTTAGGTCCGGGTTAATTATGTAGTTACCTATATTAGGTACCGTTTGATTTCCGGGACTCCTCTAGCTTACTTGGTAGTTGTTCAAGACTCCTAAGCACTCCCAGGCGAGTACATTCTTCCCCTATTTTACTGTTTTCAATTGTTTTGGGGTGACTCATATGTGCTAAATGTTTTCGATGTTATAACGATGGTTTCAAAAAAACGATTAAGACGATTTATACAAAACTAATAACGATTTCATAAAGTGAACAAACTTGTTGGTTGTAGTTACATAACAAATGACATTCATTAGCAATGATCAAGCCGACCAGTATTAGGTTATGGTACCATAGGATCTGACAAATCCCGTTAGTTACTACACCCGTAGTTATGTGTGGGTGTTGTGGGTAGCGACTGAATCTGAAATAGTTAATTTACTCTTTGGTAAGGGTTTATTAATGCGAGATGTTAATCTATCCTTTGGTAAGGATTTATTAATGCGAGATGTTAATTTACTCTTTGGTAAGGGTTTATTAATGCGAGATGTTAATCTATCCTTTGGTAAGGGTTTATTAATGCGAGTCAAAAAGGTTTGAATGTTATTAGCGAGACGACCATTTAAGTAGTTTCACGACCTAAAACGAATTTAACGATTATGTAAACGATTAGTTTTCACACGATGTTTTAACGATTGGGTAAACGATTGGTTTTCACACGATGTTTTAACGATTGGGTAAACGATTGGTTTTCACACGATGTTTTAACGATTGGGTAAACGATTGGTTTTCACACGATGGTTTAACGATTGGGTAAACATTTGTACATGATTGACATTTGATCATGTATTTCCCACAAAACATAACTTTGATTTAAACCAAGTTTTTACTTCAATACTTTGTTTTTGTGCATATGGTTTAGTTGAGACATTTCACTTGCCATACATGGATATTTGACATAGACATTTGACATGGATATTTGACATAGACATTTTACATTGTTTGGTTTGGTTTGATTAAGTGATTAAGTAACGATGCGTGTGTAATATGATACAAGCATGGTGGATACGCCGCTGGTACTTCCTATATATAAGTGTTTGTATGGTATTACATATTGTAGCGTTATTTGAATCATTTCAGTTTGAGACATAGAACATTTTATACGAGTAACATACTTTTCACAAGACATTTATTTACAAACAACTTATCTTATACAAACTCATTTTACATGGTTATTCATTTAATCATGCATTATTCTATTACTGATACATATCACCTGAGCTTATCATTGTTTTTCAAATAATGTACTAAAACAAATGTTTTTGGGTTAAGAGTCATGGCTACGAGGTTTTACAAATTATAACTCGCTTGATTTGAGTTGGTTAATTAAGTTGCAATATTATACTCTTTTCAAAACAAGGTTTTTAAATAAAGTATTGCAACGTCTAAACTAGCCATGATTTCGACACTCCTACAAAACCTATGTACTCGCCAGCATTTCTTTGCTGACCTCGTTTTCACATATGTTTCAGGTATTGTTGAATGATATCGATTGATAAGATGCATGCTCACATAGGACTGGACAAGGCCTTAGTGACTCAATAACAATGATAGACTATGTTTAAATAGTGTATTTAGATTTCAAGACGATGTAATTATTCAATGTTTAATAAAACGAAACACTTTTGATATCCATGGTTATGAAACATTAATTCTGTTGCAACACGCCCCGATGTTTCCGCCACGTTTTGTATGTTCTACGTGGTCGGGGTGTGACATATAACATATTAAGAAGGAAGATTTTGTACGACGCGGTTTGTATTTTGATGGTAGGCGGGGTAGTTTACATAGGAAGTTTAAGGATAGTATAAAATCACACATTCGTAAGAATTATTTATTGAGAGGAACGAGAAGGTGTGGTACCTTAAATAGAGTGATAACGGTCTACTAAGTATGTTTACACAAGAATAAAGAATAGAAATATGGTTTTAAAGGTAAGGAGATAAGTTAGGATCCGAATGTTTAAACAGACTTGATTGTAAACGAGGTTCGTATAAAAGAAAGGATGATGGAGAATAATAGGAGTATGGAAGCGAATGATAGACTCTTAATGAATGCAAGTATAAGAATGACATAGGTATTGGTTAGACGAAGTAGTGTGTTAAGAATGAAGTCTCGTCGTGGATAATCGGATATAATGCGTTCGTGAGTTGTCTAAAGTTTTTATTAGGTCCAAAGGTCTGCAAAACACTGAATTTCTCATGGCACGTTTTATGAAAATTTGGTAACATGGTGAAAACACTTATATATAGAAAGTACCAGCGGCGTATCCACCATGTTTCGATCATGTTACGTTCGTTTCGTATTCGGTGTCGTGTTACGTTCCGTGTCTTACCATACACAGTAGTACACTCTATGGTTCTCACGAGCCAATCGCTATAATCCCGTGTGCACCCGCGATTATTTTGATCGTCGCATGATCCGCATAGCTTGTACTAGTTGTGTATGAATCAGGGTATACATAATTTAAAAATAGGAATGTGTACGTATAAGTATAAGAATATAGTATATAAGCAAGTCCATGCTTAAGTATGTATGTATGGAACCCACGTAAGCGAATCCCTCTGGTTTCGCTCGCGTACGGGTACGAATGTATGATTCACGTATGAAAGTATGAGCATAGATATGAAACGTATGAGTGGTATAAATATAAGTATAAGCATGAAACGTATGAGTATAAGTATGAATACGATTATAAGTATAAGCATATAATGTATTGTTATGTATATGAGTGTGAGTGTGAGTACGAATACTAATGATTGCGTATATAGTATTAATTGAAACATAAAAAATTTTAGCATGTAAAAGTGCTAAAGAGGTTGAGCATGTAAGTATGAACGATATAAATGAAATTGTCGCGATGCAACGGCTAAAACGTGTATGATGATATGCATGTATAGTTGTTTAAACGAAACGTTGAGTTCATCGAATCAAAATTAGATTGAGCTTGGTTTGAAAGGTTGAATATAGTTTGCATATGAAGTACTCATTGGTTATGCATAACGTATTTTATAATGAATGGAAATGCTACTTTTGTTTTAAAAGAGTTTCCATCCTCCCATGCAACCAACACTTGTGAATACTCTGACGTGATCATCCGGATCAGTCAGCCCATTAAACTTTCCAACTGTGGGAGGCAATTTTTCCCTTGATAATGGCGCTAGAGCGATCTTTGGGATGAACTTTGAATGTTCTGCAGCTTCAGTTGGTCGATAGGTGAGGCGAAAGTCTCGCTCTGCCTCTTCGCTGTATCCGACGTGTTGCCTTGGTTTGTAATACTCGTGATTCTTCTGTAAGCGGTTGAAGACTGAAGACCCTTCGTCATCTTTCCAAGTTGGGTCGTCTGGATCTGTGTCATTCCATTCATTATTCATATTGCGCGGCGTGAGCCGGCTATGAACTGGACCTCTTTGGATATTAGACGGGTAGTCATAATAGCTTTCTGTCTCTCCCCGTGTGTCGCGCGTGTCATGTACGCTCGGTCGTCTTTGGGGAGGAGGCCTGTTGATTCTACCTAGGAGGTTTTGCTGTGGGGGTATCTGGCGCGCCCCCTGGCTCGGACCCAAAGGTGTGACCAAAGATGGTTCTGCTTGCAAAACCGTTTGCTGTGCGCTTAAAGACTGGTATGCAGCATTGATGGTAGCGATTTGTTTGGCGTGCCAAGAGGCTGGAGTTTCGCCCTCTGGTAGCCCTAATAGCGCCGAAATGTGCTGAGGTGG